>JAQFYT010000081.1:0-39278 GCA_034694925.1 Ceratophysella denticulata
GCCTACCGATTAATCACGACCTTCACAATGTTTGTCCCAGGAGCAGTCTGCAATAGGCCCGCCCGTGGCCCAAGCAGTTGAGTTATCCTCACTCCTTTAACATACATACATACTTCATGTTACAAGTAGTTTTGATATTCAAATGTAGTATCAGAAACACATAAAATTAATTATGTCACACACGAATGATTGTATCTACGTCAATAAGGAACCTTCCTTTGGTTTTTCTGTCTGCCTGTCATGGATTTACCTAAACCCGTTTCGGTCGTCGTTTCTTTCGGTTGCCTTTAGTTGTCTGTAGTAGAAGTAGACCAACTAGGTCATCGTCGGTGTAACTCATTTTCGTAACTAAATTGCAGTAGCAGTAATATACAGCTAAATTAAAAGTAAAAAAATTCAATTATTTAGCACTCGTATTTTGTTTTGAATATTTGAATGTGAATAATCGAAGCTGAAGCGATCCGTCCGCTCTAGCGCCAAAAATCAGCATTTTTTTCTCTCCGATTTCACTATTATTTCACTCGAGAAGTGAATACTACTAGTGAAATCTCAGAAGTGAAAACTGCGGTGAAATAGTTTTTCATCCGAATTCCACGACCACCGCGCAGGGTAGTTTTCACGTGAACTTGTCCACCGATATTTCACGCCAACTGAGTACTAGGCTTTAACGCCAGCAGAATTTTTATTTTTTGGATGATAAATGTCTCCATTATTTTTACTCTTCCAGGTCGGTTTTCTTTGATTAATTCGGAATAGCACATAAATTATTTTATATTGTACGTACACCAATTATGTTTCAATTTTTGTCTGGCTGACTTGCAACCGCGCTGCATGGCGCACACAATAAAAAGTAGTGCTCGCAGCATTGTCCAGAATAACAATGAAAACGAAAGAGTAAAATTGACGATACGACTATGAACTGTCCATACATGGGTTAGTTGGCTTGTCGCTATTATTAAATTGACGTTTTTACCTGAAAATGGGATTCGAAGGGGAAATGCTAACAATGCGTGTAATTCTGTAATTGTCAGACAGGTTGAGGTTTGAGATTGAGACCTTATTCTCACCCGCATTGGTAAGGTACTTAAAGGAATTTGTTTTGTCACACCTGGTTTGATGTGTTGACACGTGTACGAACATACATACAAGGTGTTGGGACTGCGGGGCGTCACCGCAGTTGTCGACACCTCGAGCCAACTACCCTTTTAATGTGAAATATGTCACGAAAACAGTAACCATTCAGTCAGAAGTCCCATATGGAATTGGTTTTAGAATTCGGAATCGACTTTAAAATCTGAAAAAATACCGATATCGATACCCCAATTGAACAAATCCATTCAAATTCAAGCTAATTTACAAGGTCAGCAAATAGCCTTTGAAGATCAAATCTTTCTTGTTTTGAATTACAGGATTTTCCCGACTTTTGTTTTTACCGTTTTTACTCATAATGCTGAAGATATACAGATTAAATAGAAGCTGTGTACCAAGATCGTTTTGTATTATAGTGGTGGTGGGTCCTTGGTAAATGGGACTTGAGTTTTAAAAGTGGTCTTGGTAGAGCATTATTATTGGAGACTGAAAAGGTCTCAATGTTGAGCTGAGCTGGAGTGTCATAAAATGAAGAGTTTTCAATTCCCGAATTGAATGGATGAAGAGCAGAGATAAAAGTTTTATATTCCCGTCGGCTTCCTTTGAACTCACTCCATTATCACTCTTCCTTCTCTGTTCTATTTCCTACTAAATATTTTCATGTCCTCTTCTCATTCTCAAATGCAGCATTCTTTTGTATAAGGTCTCTGTTTTCTGACGAAGATGCACTGCACTACACAGGGTAGATAATAACACTTTGCCGCAGTGATCCGCGCACGATTCTGATTCCGAATCCTCGATTTTGGGGAGTCGAACAATTAGATTCCGATTCGGATTCTCAATTTTGGGGGAATCGAAGATTCAAGATTCCGATTCCGATTCCGTTTTTGATTCCTCCAATTATGTGAATAGTGTCTGATTCTGACTCCGATTCCTCTTCGTGGAATCGAACCATTTGATTCTGATTCTGATTCCCAATTTCTTGGGAAATCCAAATTCGATTCTGATTCGGATTCCTCCCAGTTTGAGAATCGTGCAGAGCACTATTGCCGCATAAACCCCCGATGAGTAAAAGAATCGCTCCAAGGTGTTCCGTAATTTGACATGCGAGCCTTGAAACTCGCGAGGAGGTTGGCAAATCGCAGATATGAAGACGCGCAGCGTTCAGCATTTTCGTTATAAGTTTAAATGCTACATTAAGTATAAAACGTTCTAAAATACATAGGTAGGTAGGTTAGGTAGATATATAAAAATCAATGCCGATTTGTTTGAAACCGTAGACCCCTGTTTGACCATATTTTACTCGAGATTAGTTTGCTATTTTCTGATAGGTATACATTATTCATATGTTGTAGTTGTGAAAAATCAAGGATACAAAAAAACCGTATATTGTATATACCATGCAAAAAAAACATAGTTTCAAAAAACCATCGGGCAGAAAACATAGCAGGCATAAAAACGTGTTCTATGGTGTAGTTTAGGGCTTGGCTAAATTAGATTAAACGCCAAAGCTAACCCACCTTGGTACCTATTAGAAAACTTTTTAAATTAATTAAATTTAATTTAAGAACGATTTTCGTGGTTGAAATGTCATATTCGGTATTTTGGACACTTTTTTCATAACACCCTAAAAGGTCAAACGTGCTTGCAGTGAACAAAAATGAGTCAGCGGAAAATATATAATAAAAAATTAATAAAATAAAGGTACCGAAATAGGTAATGCAATGCGCCAGAACGCATGGTACTGCTAAGGGTTCAACAAAACCAGGAGTAGCTCATCTAAGATTTCATGATTCCAACAGATAGAAATATTTGAGAATTAATTATTTCTGTCGATCGACGTAAAGCCTATACTTATTACCAAAAAACGAAAATTCTGGAATACACGCACTATGGCCTTGTACATGCATAACTAGTTTCTTCCACTTCCTTCTTTCAGATAATCCTTCCACAAAATTGGTTAATTATTGCGTGGCCTACCGCGTTTGGGAGTTCTATAACTCTGTTAAAAATTAAAAGATATTCAGTTTTGTTGAAGGGTTAAATTGTAGCCTAACCAAACATACCAGAACCCAACCTGAGATAGGCTCAAAATACCTTAGGCCACATGCGATACATTACTAGGTATACTCATTTGCTAAATCAACTACCAATCGTACGCAATATTCACAATTAATCTTTGTTGGTGCGTTCCCTAATATACTGTAATTTTTCCATAGGTCTAGGCTACGAGCAGACAACGCCGGTATGGTCCACCACTGTTCCATCCCCGACCCATACGGCCTGGACCACGGCTCCCACCAGCACCCTCAACGTCACCCCATACTGGCATGATTCTTCACCAGAACCACCCCGCCTCGTTGCCCTCCCACCAACTACATCCCCACCGCCCCCAAACCTTTACCAACACCACTCCATGAACTCGAGCCCTGGCCTGAACACGTCCCCTGGCCTGGTTGACTCCTACAGCAGTACAATGTCCCACCAACACTATGCCACCCAGCATCACCTCTCTGCCCCGTATGACCAGCCCCACGGGGCCTTGACCTACACAGGGCTCGGCCAACAGCACTCTCCAGCCTCGGTGCATTCCCTCGATGCAGCACCTGGAAGCGGCGGATATTCCCACCATGGCTCTCCCACATCGGGGACCAACCAACGAACCCACGAGGGTGGGAATGAGGTGGTGGGAGTGGATCACCATCATCATGTCAGATGGTCACCGCTCACCCCACCGCATGGTCAGGCTCAGCCTCAACACAACCTCGCGTAATGTTATCCATTTCCTTAAATAAGCACTAATTTGTATATTTTAGATCGTACAGTACATTCAGATAGAATTTAGATTATTAACAACAGCATTCATCCTGGTGATTCATTCAGTAATCTCTCAAATTCACTTAATGTTCTAAACATAATCAGGTTTAGGATCGAGCTCGAACAGTGTGAACAGTTAGTTTCGGTTTGCGAATTCGGCAGAATAACAATGCTGTTTTCTGCAAAATTTCCCAATCGTATGTAATGTAAACGTATATAATTATAATGTCATATACCTAGGTTAGACGTTCATCAAGTTTGAGGTGATAAAAACAATTGTATACGTACTATCTGTGTTATATATGCGATGCGACAAGGTTTTAGTTTTTAGGAGAACAGTTTAGAGTACCTATCCGAAGTTCGTTATTGGTAGTGTGTACAAAGGTAGAGAAGCGTCTTTAGTTCAGTTCAGATTCAGACGGAATTCAGACTAACATGTCAGCATAGCGCACAAAACATGCCGGACAAAACTTTTTGCTTTGTGCTTCTTGATAAGTACAAAATATGCAAGATTGGGTTAGGTTGACAAAATCTAACCAAATCCGACCCAGGAAACAAAGTATCTCTGCTGCTGTTCCGCTATGTTTTTTCGTAGCTATGTTTTGTGCGCTATGTTTCTTCGCATAATCATCGTATGATACAACATACCAGACCAGCATACGTCTACATAAATGTATCCATATAGGAATAATTGATGAGAGAAACTGGACGTCGCGTCTTCCGCGTAACTAAAGAAATGTAACTAAAGAATGGTAATGGTATTCCCCAGGAAGACGTATGTAATGTATTGTATCTGTACAATACTGGCTTAAAATAAATACGGAATGCATATAACATATAATGGACGCCAGGTACATGAATCACCTTTAATGTAATAAGGTGTGTAGCAGCCTAATGTACGAACATAAAATTACAGCTGGGGAATCTTATGAGTTTGGTACAATGTGGAAGTGGAACCCTGTCTAATGTAATTGTTATTTGTAAGTTAAAGCTGAATTTGAATGCAAATGCCTGAACAAAAACTGTATACTTTTCACTTAGCACCTGAATAATAAAAATCAGAATCAGAAAGGGTACAGCACAACAGAATACATAAAAAATCTATTCACTTTTCTTCAGTCTTTTCTCATGAGTTTTATAGTATGTTGTAACATCTTCATCTTCATCGTCTGATGCATCAATAATTCCTATCCACCGTATCATCATCCAGTATGGCACCAAAAACGGTATACCGAGGTTAGTTAGTTAGTTCGAGGTCTCCGTTTCGCATAAATAGTTTGGGTTTTACGGTATGTATTTTAATTCTGAAGTATCAAACCGAACGCGGTCGATAAACAAACGGTATACTCTATGGGCTTTAAATGGATGAACGCTAGGCCGCCCCACGAACAGAACATACCCGAGCGGGCTAGCGCGTCGTTGAATCCCTTCACATAGTACCTAGGCATTTTTAAGCCAACTGCCAAGCATCTGTCTGTACTCAAATCACAGAAAGTTAATCAACAATTTCATTTTTATTGAGTTCCAATATTCTGGGACAAAGTGGTTGAAGAATGTGTATTCCAGTAATGACACGACATAATGGTATAACAAATTAATGAAAAGATTCTTGACTGTTATGTAAAGATACTTTACTAAAGATATAACTACCAATTCCAACTTCCAACTCAAGACTCAGCTTCTTCTACGTACCTTCTTGAAGGAACCAACCGGGACGAATTTACATCGATGCCTGTTGACCCGATGGCAGATTCAAGAGTGTACTTTGACCTGTGGGAAGGTAGATGACATTTCGTGACTTGGCTAGTTGATAGGCAATATCTTCAGCAGCCTCAATTCGTCGTAACTCAACCAAACCCTCTCCCGCATCTCCAAAAGATTTGGCCAAGAGTATAGCAGCCTGTGAGCATACAAAAGAAAAAAATATACAATGTTAAAAAATTACAATAGTTCACATTTCGTTTTTTTATAATCATGACATTATATTATTTATTATTTCTTCACTAATCCAACCCGACTTGAGACGTTCAAATTCCTCAAGAAAGACCAAAAATATTCTCACACATTTGTGAAAAATAAGTGTAAACTTGTGAAAAATTTCTAAGGGTTAAAAAAAACTGACCTGAGAGTCACCCTCGGCTGAGATGACGGCAGCCTTTTTCTGTTGTTCAGCCTTTTCGACGAGAAACCGAGCACGTTCAGCTTCTTGCTGAGCCACTTGCTTCAACTCAACGGCTTGAGTGAATTCTTTACCAAAGGTTAAATGTGTCTGTGGGAAAATAAAACCAGGAATTAAATCATTAAACTTTATGGAACCCGAACCTGTGTATCAAAAACCAAGACCAAGGGATCGCTGAACTTTCGTTTACGAAAGCAGTAGAATAGGTAGTACATTAAAAATTCATGAGATGAAGACCCACACGCTACGAAAATATTTGAATTACACGTTGAATTACAATTACGTTGACGGTCTCAGTTATTTGCTAATGTGTAAATTCGTACTACGATCGATAGGCATTTTGGATGATAGCTTACGATTGAAATGTCATCCAAAATAAGACCGAATTGTCCAGCACGCTCCGTCAGTTCTTCGCTCACTTTTTGTGAAACAGCATCTCGCTGTGTAATGAGTTCCCCAGCATCAAATTGAGCCACAACAGCCTTCAACACTTCGTTCGTAATTGAAGGAAGCACTCTCTCATCGTAGTCCACACCGAGAGTACTGAAAATCTTGGGCAGCTCATCAGGCAATGGACGAAATAGGATACGGAGTGTGATGTTGACATTTTGTAAATCCTTGGAGCCCGTGATGACTGGAACATTCCTTGGTCGAGCACGAATATCGAAGATATAAGGCCTCTGAACCCATGGGATGTAGAAATGAGTTCCTTCTCCAACCACTCCTGGTTTGATACCACTAAATCGATCAAAGATTACTGATCGGTGACCTCCATCAACTGCAAATTAGAATATCATGCATAAAAGTTGAGTCTGGAGTCAGACTAGGCAGTGGAGTAATTGTAGCCATAAAAATACTTAACATAATGATGAGGTAGGAATTTACTTGTCTTATTGCAAAAAGAAGTAAATTATATTTTTGTTTTGAAGATCTAAAATATTACCGTCAGCTTAATCGTAATCCATACCTTCGTGCGCAATTATTTTAACGGATTTAAAGTTTCAATTCAAACTACTGCGATACTTCTCTATCAGAAGACGGGATTGATTCAGACAACGGATAAAACATTGATTGTCATCTGTTGTGCTGTGTCCATGTAGTGTTAAGTATATGTTTTATCTCAAGCCACATAAAACAGAATCGGAATCGGTTCGGTATACATGTCATTCACGATCCCGCGTTCAAATACAATATACAACAATAATATGTTTTTACCCTATAGGGGTATGCGTATTCACCTTAAGTTGTTTTGTTAGGTTAAAAAGTATACGATTACAGATTACGGGTGACGGGAATGGAGCGCACACGATATGGGTGCCAAATTGTTCTAGAAATTACAGTTTACAGCACAGACAAGACAACAGAAAATCAGTGGTTTCTCGTGTACCCGTGCTTTAAGTGCTTCATCTTTATACATTTTTATCCCCAGCTACAGCTACACTACGTCAAAGTCAAAAAGTAGAAAATATTAATTTTGCTGGACATTTTTCGTTTGTGGGCCGACTATGATGGGGCCGACTTACAGCTCAACGTCAAACGATGAACGTACACTGAATTACATTCAACATTGTACATTGAAATTCTTTATCGAAAAAGCCCGGTAGCAGTTTTACCGAACCCTGCCCTGACCTTAAACACCGGAATTTGACATCCGTCATATCATAGTCCATCTCGTTCTCGTCGAGTTATAATGTCGGTTACAATTACAATACAATACAATTAACAATGGAAATGATAAATGATGCAATCAGACACCGAATTTCATGTATGAATGCACTAACCATTGTAAAGAGCAGAGTTGACGACACTTCCAGCGACAGCAAGGCCAAGACCCAACTGTCCAATTCTCGTTAGGAACTGAGCCATTTCTATTCTTCAAAACCTCAAAGGTCAGGTCACTCAGGTCAGGTGTCGGTGCACAAGAAAAGGAAGAACAAAAACTAACTTCACGAGCGGCAACTAGAACTCGGACACACACGCCTGAAATTCAAAAAACCCCGCTCCAACCTCAATTCACAAGGAAGATCCAGCAGCTTCTTTCCTCAATAATGCACAATGAGATTGAATCCGCTGCGTTGGAGGCTTTTATTTCGATTTTCAAGCTTCTTCAATCTTGAATCAAATTGAATTTATGATTATAAAAATTAGTGAATTAAAAAAATTAAATTAAATGAATGACATTTCAGGCAGGCATTGGAGCGTTTTTACTACAAATTACAACTATAGTATTTATTCAAAGGTAGGTAAACAAAGCTCTATGTACAACACTGTCGTAAAGCAAGAAGAACTTGAACTTATTGCTCGAATAGTACGTCATACGAGTACATCAAGGTGGCGTACTTACATTCAATAAACGATATATTTACACACAAATTAAATTTACATAATTCAAAGAACATAAATATATGCAAGTACACGCGATTTTGTTAAACTATTTCAAATTAATTTAATATATTACCTATTCAGTTCGGGAGTAGTGTGTCTAGGTAAAATCTACAGGAAGCCGCGTACGTTCTACTTACCTACTGAAAGTTGTACAAACAGTTATCATATGTGCATATGGCGTAGGTATCTACTACTAGAATCTAGGAAGCATCTTTCCGTTATGTCTTGGTTTAGGTAATAGAATAACAGTCTAGCATTCAATTAGATAATCCTTTTTAGAAAAACGCTAAAGATAAGCCGGATTAAATCACACACCGATTAAGTGTGTGTGTAGTAATTTAAACAGTAAATGCTTGTGCCGGAAATTATCAAATCTAGACTACACACGATTCTAATGGAATCTAGCATCTAGCCTTTCCACGATATAAAAACATATCTCTTTAGTAATGTGTCGATGTGTCCACTGGAAAGTGCAGTCCAATAGTAAAACTGGTTTAGAAAAAGTTCGCACCATTATGACGTGTGGCCTTCCGCGTTTTGAATGTCCTATAACTCTTGTTAGGGCCTCCCAAAACGCAGTTGGCCAATTGCGATAATACTGGAGTGACCAGTGGTCTACTATGTGCTCTGTAAAACTTGGACATACCGTTAAACATTTTACACTTCACAGTTCACAGCGTCAATCCCTGATCTTCTAATTTACCTAATTATGTTAATTCAGTGTTTTAATTTAACTTAAAACCGACGCTGGCCAGTACAGAACTATTTACTGAGAAAAGTACCGAATATTGGGATCGTGGAACTGCTGAGCTTGCTGCTGCAAACTCCGCTGTTGTTCCAGATTCGATGCAATCACTGGAAGTCTCCCATGCTGCATCTCAAAACCATAGATCGGGAACTGGACCGTTCCAAGGGAAGACCCTTGGTTATGCTGTGAAGTAGCGAGTTTCCAGGCTTCTTGAACAGGGTCTATGAGCTGAGCGTCCTGGGACGACACGGTGATGACTTGGACTTGACTACTCTTTTGAGGACCACACTGGAGAGCCTCTCGATGAAGCTCGAGTGCAGTTTGGGGAGAGTGAAGGGAGCCGGGACCACCTGGGACCACCACCGTGACGATCTGCTGAGAGGAGGAGTCCGAAAAGTGATGCTGGTCATGGGGATGGTGATGGGATTGTTGCTGTTGTTGCTGCTGGTGTTGGGCATTGTTATTGGAACTGGATTTAGTTTTCGGAGGACCGCGTGGTTTCCGTGTTACAGTTCCAAGGAGTGCGGCATTAGCTGCTTTTACGTGGATTTTCTTATGAATGCGTAAGGAGTTGGCTTGAGAGAATCTCTTGTGACATACTGGACATTCGTATGGGCGTTCTCCAGTATGGGTTCGAATGTGAAGGGTCAAGTGCTGTTTGACGTTGAAAGATTTCGGACAGTGCATGCACGGATGTGGTTTTTCACCTGTGAAAACGTGTATTGTAGTACGTGAGTTAAAAACATAGAATATTTAACAATAATTGCTTGAATAACGACTGAATACCTGTATGTGTGCGTTCATGGCGAGCAAGATCCTTTGCGAAATAAAACAATCTTCCGCAAAACCGACACTGTTCCTTTTTATCTCCTCGATGAATCATCATGTGGAGTGCGAGCTTATTCTTGACACGAAACCTTTTACCGCAACCTGCTTCAAGACATGGGTATGGTCGTAAGTCCGCATGCATATTCATATGCGACTTTAACGATCCTGGACCCTTCAGGATTTTCCCACATTCTGCACATTGCATGGGAGTTCTAAAATTACAAAAAAAAACATATTGAAGTGTAGAGTGGATATTCCTTACATGCTCCATACAAGATTCTCGCATAATTATCGAAAAATATTTGGAGAATCTCGAAACTTATCCCTCCACTCACGGTCCATGCTATTAGCATTCGGCGTGAAAGGTCCATGCTATTAGCATTACGCGTAAAAGGTCCATGCTATTAGTATTACGCCTGAACGGTCCATGCTATTAGCATTACGCCTGAACAGTCCATGCTATTAGCATTACGCGTGAGTGGAAAGAAAGGGTTTCGCGATTCTGAGCCATTCGTCTGTACAATACCTGTCTGGAATTTGCGGAACTTTCTCCTCTGGCCTCTTCTTTGGACGACCACGCTTCTTTGGAGCTGAATTGTCATAATAAATCATTGTTAAATCTTGAAAAGTATTGAATAGTCATTAATCATAATCAAAATTGCATCATCAGTTCAACTACAAAAAAATCATGAGAATGAGAGACTGACCCTCACCGTCGTCCTGTTCCTGTATTCCCTGTTCAGGGTCTTCTTTAGATCTCCTCTTATAGCGTCTTTTCTTTTCTTTGCCTTGGAAGAAATCTACATTACATTTTGGAAAATAAAAATATACGATTGAAATTAATTTTTTGTGCTCGAAAGCATCTGAATATGCAAGCATGAGCGAGCAAGTGCATTCTCATTCTATTGTCAAAATTGAACAAGGTTTACGTAAACCTTTTAGCTAGGGCCAATCTTAGGTTTAACACGGTTCTTATGCCTTTGAATGTCTACTCTCTCATGATCATGATCCTCATTGTACTGAACTGATGACGCGATTTTTTATAGGAATACTTCGCTAGAAAGTATTTCCGTAGCTCACCACAACCCGGTTCACGAATATAGCAAAAGTCACAATCTTTAACGTAAGTCTGGACGAGCCTAATGGGTACATAATGGTACGCCTTCTGAAGATTCATCAGCGTATAATCTCTGCCACGATGACCTTCATTGAATGTACAAAATTCATTTACTAATGGCATTGATCATTTCATCGAAGACAGGATGTAGAAAAAATACTAAACAGTAAATTAAGTACCACTCTTGTCGTGAGCCTTTTGAATTGCTTTCAGAAAATCATCTTGTTTTAAAATCCTTTTCTTGGACTCTTTCCAGACCAAAACTCCCTCACCCACCTCACGTTTGAGTACTTCAAATTTCTGTTTAACTTTCTGATCATAGTCATGTCCATTCCCAGTTTTAATTTTTTTAGTGAGTAAGTTTATAAGCATTTCGTAGGTCCCTGCGTCAGGGAATACTTGACGTTTTCGAAACTTCTCAGATCTGAGAAAACTCTCAAGTTTAGGGATGAATTTACTGCTCGACTCTGTCTCGGAATCTCCGCCATCGTCACTTACAGCTAATGCTGTGGCATTATTAGCATAAAAATTGATTAGATTTTCAATTACAAACTATATTATATTAAGGACGTACCTTCAACTTCGTCAATCTTCTCGTCAGTTGCATTTTTGGAAGCTGAGCCAGGGACTGCTTTCCTTCGCCCACGTTTCTTTTTGGGCTTCTCATCTGCTTCAGAATAATTGATTTTTTTCACAGGTCTTCCTCGCCCACTTTTTTTCTTGACTTTTTCACCATCTGAGGAGTCTTCGTGAAGAAGGACCTCTGTAAAAATTAAAATATTGAACAATTAGTTCTGATACATGGCTGATAAAATGTTCCAATTTTAAATGTTCGGTACTGATATAGCGCGCAATCCCGGTTTGTATGCTTTTCTAACAGCGTAGCGCATCGCAATGCTACAGATATACATATCAGTACCTACCAAAAACTTCAATTACATAAATGGTTGATTCTTTTACCTGGCGGATCAAACATGAAATCATCGTCATCACTCTGTTGTTCTGTTTTAGGTCTTACATTTATACTGTCATCATCATCGTCATCGTCGTCCTCATCTTCGAAGTCTTCGTCCTCATCTTCATCTTCCTCGGATTCATAGTATTTCCTCTTCTTATTACGTTTATTTACACGTTTACTCTGGGCTTTTGTCCATCTAGCATTGGCTTGTCGAGCACTTCGTCGACTTCCATTTTTTAATCTGGACAAGGTTTTGGTGAGCTCTTGGATCTCATCGAAGTCATGACGGTGTTTCCGTATATGAGAAGTTTTGTCAATCAGTTCGACTCCTGTGAAAGGACAAAAAATAATTGGAATTTTCGTATGAAAATCATACTTCATCTGTGCGCGCATATTTTGACCTTATCTTACCGAAATTATCCTTGATCCATTCACAAACGATATTAATTTCGACAATGGCGAGCTTAAGTTCATGTCCAAATCCATCAAGTCGGTCACGGCATGTTTTGAGTCCAGTTTCAAGGAATTCCATTCGATCGGGTTCTTCAATTGGCCCAGACGGATCTTCAACTTCACCGTCACCGTCGTCACCCAAGTCCTGAGCATCCATGTCATCGTCGTCATCTACTAAATGACTGTCATCTGTCTCCACTTTAGGTTCTACAATCTGTGTGTCCAAGGTTTCCTCTTCGTCCACTTTCTCGGTATCTTCTTCTGGGAGGTCAACAGCGTCAACTTCGTCGTCCGCCTTGGGCGACAAGACGTCGTTCTGGATTGGGGACTCGAGCCTCACCTCCATCCTGTCCCTGACTCAGGACTGAGTGCACTCACACTGGCTGGATGATAATTAGTTAATTTACACTTGTGTTTCAAATCAGAAACAAGTTAATTTTGTGAACTTTTGCTATTATTATTATTACTTTTGGAAGAAGTCCCGCGAGCCTCTGTCTCTATGTTATGGCGTATGTAGGGAAAATAAAATGGATTTTTCTGCTCCCAAGCAAGCCCAGTCTTACATAGCCTATAGCTCTATTGTGCGAAGAAGTGTGTCGGACTCAATTTCCGACAGTCAACAGTCGTGCGTCCTGCACGGTGCATGACCCAGACCGAACCGGAAATGGGGCATTTGCTATTTCTAATTCTAATGTACCATTATGTACCTGTAGGTATTTTATTTGTAGTCTAGGTATGCCTATAAGTCATAAATGTATGTGTACAATATTGTGAAGCTACGCATGTTTAAGTTTTGACGTCGATAAAAAATAAAATACAAAGGTTAAATTTGTGTAAACAGAAGGCTATTTTCCAGTTGAGTCACTGGACATAAGTTCTGACTGTGAGTTTGATTTCAGCACCCTCAGTAAATATGTGGGATGTGGGCTCTGTATCTCCGGATTGGTACTTCAAACACTGAAAATTTGACAGTTCGTTAAAAAGATGTCAATCTGAAAACCTAAAAAATGTTCATGTGTTCAGTTTTTATTAAATATTTTGTAAAACGTTATTAAATTTAAAAAATAAAATCGCTTTATTAACGAACTGTCACTGTCAAATTGTCCGTCTTTGAATTTGAAGTATTGCCCATCCGGAAATGCACAAATTTCATGTCAGACCCTTTTAGGAACAACCCTTGTACACAAGTTAATGCACTTAACGTACAAAGTTCGGCTGCATATCTACCTCGAAACCCTATTCCTGCGTCCGACGGCCTGACTTCCCATTCCCTTTATGCCCTCAGAAAGGCCTCTACATCCAAATAACGGTTTCGAAGTTATAGGCCTCACTTGAATTTCTTTTTATGTGCTCAAAAAGGCCTCAACATCAAAATAATGGTTTAGGAGTTGGATGGCTCACTTGCATTCCTTTTTATGTGTTCAGGAAGGCCTCAACATTCAAATCACGGTTTCGAGGTTATAGGCCTCACTTGCATTCCTTTTTATGTGGTGGCAGGAAGGCCTCGACATCAAAATAATGGTTTAGGAGTTGTATGCCTCACTTGCATTCCTTTTTATGTGCTCAAGAAGGCCTCAACATTCAAATCACGGTTTCGAAGTTATAGGCCTCACTTGCATTCCGTTTTATGTGGTCAGGAAGGCCTCAACATCCAAATAATGGTTTCAAAGTTAAAGGCCTCACTTGCATTCCTTTTTATGTGCTCAGAAAGGCCTCAGCATCCAAATAATGGTTTCGAAGTTATAGGCCTCACTTTCATTCCTTTCTATGTGCTCAGCAAAAGGCCTCAACATCCAAATCACGGTTTCGAAGTTATAGGCCTCACTTTGCATTCCTTTTTTTGTGGTCAGGAAGGCCTCAACATCCAAATAATGGTTTCAAAATTAAAGGCCTCACTTGCATTCCTTTTTATGTGCTCAGAAAGGCCTCAGCATTCAAATAATGGTTGCGAAGTTATAGTCCCTCACTTTCAATCCTTTCAATGTGCTCAGTAAAAGGCCGCAACATTCAAATCACGGTTTCGAAGTTATAGGCCTCACTTGTATTCCTTTTTATGTGCTCAGAAAAGGCTTCTATATTCAAATAGCGGTTTCGAAGTTTTGTAGGCCTCACTTGCATTCCGTTTTATGCGCTCAGTGAGACCTCAAAATCCAAATAACGGTTTTAAAATTATAGGCCTCATATGCTTTCTTTTTTGTGTGCTCAGAAAGGCCTCAACATCCAACTCACGGTTTCAAGGTTATTAGGCCTCACTTGCATTCCTTTTAATGTGCTCAGAAAAGTCTCAACATCCAAATAACGGTGAACTCAAATTTGGTAGAGGCATTAATGCTAAATTCATTCAAGAGTTTATGTTATTGATATTGACCAAAATCACAATTTACCTACATGGAACATGGAACTAAGGTGGAGCGGATGTTTGAATAAAAGCAATCTCAATGAATAAGCAGAATGGTTGTATTATGAATTCTTTATTGTAATTGGCTAAATTTGATTGAATGTCTATCGAAGCGACAGCGATAAATAAACGCCAATGTACAGCAGGACAGGCTGCTCATCTCTAGGAGGAATGCGTCTGGCTATATGCTACGGCCCTAATGGAAGGGATGGGATAGGATTAAAAATGCTTCTTCGAGTGAGTTGAAGTAAACGGCGAGTCGGAGTCGGGTCGGAAACAGTGACAAGACGCAGGCTCGTCGAGAAATACAATGGAAATACAGATACAGACACATTCATATTATCCATATTATGGAAAAGCGATGGAAACGCACCGAATTTTTCCCAATTTAATCTCACAAACCGAAACCGGATGACCGAGAGAGACCCGATCGGACATGAAATTGAGTTTTAAATGCAATAATATTAGTATTTATCAGTATCAGCTAAATCCTCGTAGGAACTGAATTCTTTTTATATAGTTTTTTAAATAAATTTTTATTCCGCATCTCTGTCTCTCTGTTTTAAATATACTTAATGTTATCGGGACAAAGCTGATGTATGTTCCTTAACATTTGAAACATGTAAGAAAATTACCAAACTTGACGAAACTTGTGATTTACATTTGATTCACGAGTCATGATTTTACGGAATCTGAAATTCCTACCAATAATTAATTTCAATCCAACAAACCATGATTTTAGATGAGCTGGAAGCTGAAGAAATGTATCTGAGGTACTTTCAGAAAGCCTATGCTGTTCATACACAGTGTCAGAAACATTATCACACGACGCCAAAGTCAAAATCTTTATACTAATTCCTAATTTTAATTTCTTAAATGTGTCCGGAGTCCGAATACTGTTAAAAAGTAGATATTAATGTGGTGTATGGAAGGGAGTACCTACATCCTGTATGGTTCGGGAATAAATTCATTATTTCCTAATTAGACTGCAAACAGAAAATCTGATCTGATATTGGTTGAGAATTTATTTAATTGTAAAAATTAAAAAGTTTTGTCTCTGACGCCTAGGTTATCAATTCAAAGCTGAAAACACACTCAAAATACAGTTGTTCCTTAGGTCATTATAGGCAACTTTCTAATGGACATCATCCCGATCCTACTATGATTAGTTTATTAGAATATTTGCTTTCCAAATTCAAACCCTATCGCATTCGCATCATTGTCGCGTCTCGCGTCACCTCGGTCAACGCATATGCACAAATAGCCAGTTATTCTTGACGACAATATATTGCTGCACCGATGCCGAATCAATCATATGCCATGTGTCATGCAATCATAAACGCACTCAATTAGTGAACCAACATATTAAATCATATATGTATAATAGCATACACATTACAGCTGTAAAATTATACCCTGGTAGAAGCATAGTTTCCAGCATTATATGTGATACATAGACCTTAGCGGGCGACTGGAGGACGCGGATACATGTTCGATTCCAAATCAAACAAAAATTTTATGCAATTATACCTACATTTTATGTTATGTATCATCTCATCAAATGTTTGTGCAACGTCTGGTGAAGCTTGTAATACGAATTACGAATGCAAAATGCAAATGTGTTGTAAATACGTAATAAGAGTGTTAGACAGACGCACTCCCTAGTACGTGTTGTGGCTATAGTGTAAAATTACACATCTGCTCCCTCGTCCAAATAAATGCTATGAGTGCAAAATTTGTTGTCTCTGCTGAATGACTTCTACAGATATAGTCATATTATAGCTTATAGCTCCTACGAAGCTAACACGAATCGCGAAATGTAAAGTGCCAGTCAGTTGTTCCAGAAGTGTTGGATGAGTGACATCAAAGAAGTAGCACTGAGCCAGTCTACTTTCCAAGTCCCCTTTTTGGGGCAAACCTGCCTCCCTCCTTCTCTATTTCTATATTATTTGGACCAAGGTACGGTATTATTCAAAAATTTATGACCGAAATTTCAGTTGCTTTCAAAATGCTAAACTTAAACTTCACTAGTAGCAATTTTGAGCAAAGCGATGCGATTCAAGATGCAGACATTGACGCACGGCGCTCTGAATACCTGGGGGTGGGTTGTTTGGTTGGTTCGATGAGAATATTTCATTGTTGACGTGATTGGGGTGGGAAACAAAGGAAAATTCTATGTACAGCAAGCAATGTATAAAAGCATTTTTATAGAGGCACAAGGGTAATAAAATAAGATGTTCAACTTCCAATCAGTGCAAAATGCTCAATGCTCAAGTCAGTAAAAAAAAACGTAAGGCTATACGTAGCAAGATACGTAGGCTAGCGTGTGCAGAAGCTGAAGTCACGTGCGTAGGACAATAGCGTAACATGATAAAGTAGTAGTCATGCGGATTACGAATTTATAGTCCTTTGTTTGGTGTGCATAGCATATAGCACTCGGATTATACCTACGAGCATTTGAGTTAATTGAGATCTATTTTAATTTAATTTAATATGTATTAGACGACATAATTTGAATTTGTGCGATTAATAAGTCCGAGTTCAATTAGCGCGAAATGATATGCAAATAATGCTCAAAGAAACCACTTGAACCGGAGGGTATTAGGTAGGCAGCATGAGATAGGAACTCAACTGAACACTGAACCCCTCCTCCCTTGACACATATAGGAATCATTCAACTACGCAGTAGAGGCCGGGCTCCAACACTGGCTACGTCCAACTAACTCCCAAAGGCTCTGTTTCAGAACCATTCGATAAAATGGAGTGCGAATTCGCCGTAGCAGCACACACTACAAACATTCAAATAAATAACTGCATTATTAAGATTCATTCAGAGTAAGTGTATATTGTAAAATTAAAATTACTGGTGTTCTAGTTGACGCAATAATTATTCAGAAATTTTAATGGAAACCCAACGTGGTTCCAATTTGGATTCGTTTCTCGGCTGTTTGTCCGCCCGTTGATTTTTGCGAAATGTCCTCACCGGGTATAGAAGAGTGAAAAAACAGCCGAGAAAGCGAACATGACCTGGAACAGCCTTGTGGAAACTGGATTTTGTAGTTTAAAAAAAACTCGCATATAGCGAACCTGGTATTTATTGAGGAAAAATATGATCTAAAACACTTCTGAACCTAGTTCAAGGATTCTTCGTTATTTAAATGGCTACAGCTTTATTTAACAAACTTTAAAAAAAAAAAGAATACAGACAGAGAGATTACTGTGAAGGGAACTTTGAAAGTGGCATGAAAATAAAAAAAACTTAAAATTGTAGGGTAAATGTTTACATTTACATATATGATTTTTTTCACAGTTACCATGAAACTAATGATATTTTCAGCAGATTAATGTACTTCTGCATCTCTATTGCATCTCAATCGTACAAAGTTTATAAAATTAATTAAATATGGTTTAAAGTTTAACGACGAGTACGACTTGAAAGGTGACAGTCAGATATGGTCAGTAATTTATAGAATTCCCGTTAATTAACGTTACGCTGTTGACTTTTGCAACTGGTTAAGTACGTTTTTTTTTAGATGTTGAACAAAATGCCAACGCTGTGTCAAGGGTCAAGGTACACGTACATAATATAATGAGGCAAAGAAGGCATATTGAAGTAGAATAATATTGAGTAGAGTTATGCAGTATTAAAGTATTAGGTTACGTAAGGTTTTTCGAAATGATTTAGCGTTAATGGGTTACGTATGGCAGGAATCGAACGCGGGACTCTGTCTTTAGGATTGGGAACAGCTTGTAGCGTGTTTGTTGGGTGGCCGTTCTGTGAAGATCACCTTGGGAACAGGAAGAGCCCGTGTTCCTATGTTGTAGGTAGGTAGGTATGTAGAGTTTGATCAGGTGATTGAGGAAAGGCTCGAGAGCCGAGCGCTGGGCAGAGAAGAGAGACCAGTTGAGATGTAAACGAGCTGGAGTACGGACTGACCTCACCTTGCTCACCTTTCCCAGGTTCCCGAGCCTCGCACCAAGTTGTGGGTCCCCGTGACCGCAACGAGCTCCGACCGCCAGGCAACCTCCCTCCATGACTACCCGCCCGCCAGCCACCTCGCCACCCTTCGTCTCGCTCTGAACGCGGCCCGTGCACCCAAGGCACTCCGTGACCTCTCATCAGTGTGCCATCAAACAGCACTTTCCGCGGAACACGCCAAGTCCTTGATGATTGCAAGGACACGGAAGGACTTCTCCTAGTCCAAACTCGGCCGCAGGTCAACCCTCGGGTGACTGCGAACCTCCAACACGCCATACAAGTCAAGAGCATTTACACGCAAACAGTTCCTACGCCCGCCCGGGACGTCAGGTCAAAAGAGGTCAAGCTAGCTAGCGAAAAAACCAAAGATTCGTCATGGAAAATTCTATTCAGGGAGAGGTGACACTGCTCATCCCGCCGATGCAGTCCCTAAGCCTCCGCCCACCACTATCAAGCGAGAAGAGGTGAGTAAACCATTAGTTATTCAAACAAGTTCAAAGTTCACCATCTCTTTCTGAAACGTAAAGCGACGTTCACGTTTGACGTTGTTTTAGTCCACTAATAAATACTCGTTTGTATATTTGCAAAGTGGAGACAATTCAATATATCATATATCGTAAAGTACTTATTCTAAATTTGAAATTGCGAATAGCGTATTTTCTAATTCGAAATGCAAATCATTTGTTTCATTATTAATGCCCATGGGCCTGGGCGTTAAATGAATTTTTCAAATGTCAAATCTTAATCTTTTTGAAGATGATATCTGATTCTGATGAATTTATACTGATTTCATTTAGAAGGCCTAGATTGTAGATATAACTCGCTTTTCCCTGTATCGTTCTTTCGTTTATTCGTCAGCTCATCCTGATTCCGATTTGTAATTGATTCCATTGATTTTACGTTTTGGAAATACCATATTTTTGTTTTAATTAAGTACCTACCTACATCATTAATTTCTATTTTGTTATAGTGCAACAAAAGTGAAAGATGATACTTCTTCGCGGGAGGAGACTGAGTGGGAAGAACAACGCAAGACTATGTTTCCTGTGAAAGATGAAAGCGAATTGCTTTTACGCAAGGTAATTCATTTAGGATCAATGAAAGAATTATTAAGGCTTGGCGTCTTTTCCTTATTTTTATTTATTTCTAATTAGGTGAGGTCAGTTCTCAACAAAATCAGTTCTGTGAATTACGTTCGACTTCGGAAACGTTGGTTGAATCTTATTCCAACGGATGAAGGTCAATTGACTCAAATTATTCGTCTGGTTGTAATGAAGGCGACGGATGAACCCATGTACATGCAAATGTACGCTCAGCTTTTTGGATATGCTATATCCAACTCACCATTGGATGATGCTGATAAGCTTCGGGGAATGTTACTTCTCCACGTTCATCGCTGCTTGCAGGTAAATTCCGAAAACAGCCTCGGTTTTTACAGTTTGCAGTTTACATTACAGTTTTACATTTTATGCAAATACAAATACGAATTGTATTGTTTCAGAGATTGGCTACCGACATGGAACTTGCTAAACACGCTCATTCTGTGGAAAGAGAGACTTTCGCTCGTCAAAAGAAGGTTCAACTCTATCGATTCATTGCTGAGCTTTATCTGGAAGATGTCTGTAGCTCCAAATTCGTTATGGAGCGTGTGAGTGACCTCGTGGGTCAGGCAAGACGGAATCCAGAGGACCCAGATGTGGATGAACCCATTGAATCTCTCTGTGTCTTCTTGACATTTGGTGGAGTCAAACTGGAAGCATTGAAAGGAATGTGGTTGAATGATATTCTTCTGAAAATCAACTTGGAAGAGGCAGCATACAGTCCAACTATTTCTAGGCGAATTCAGTTCATGGTTCTGGATTTGCTGGAAATGAGATCCAAAGGTGAGTTACTTAGACATAATCAGATTATCATAATTTGCAAGAAAATACGAAGCATAATCGTGTAATCTCGAAATTATACACAGGTTGGTTACCTCACAACAAGTGGTGGACTCCGAGTGCAACACTAGTTGGCGGAACAAGTAAGCTAATTTGATTATCTAAGTAAGAAGTCTATATTAATTCCTGGTTCCTTGACCTCAACGACCTGATTTTTTTGTTGATTTTCAGGGGGACGCTATTCCTCGGCTCCCTGAGATGTAAAAGATAAGAACGGTGAAGAAAAGAGGAAGTCAAACAACTCCAAACGACTATCTACTGGATGCTATTTTAGTTCGTACATACTCTCATTCATCAGTGTTTACTGCACCCGATTCGTGGTCGTGATTATCCGTTTTAATTTAAAAAAAAACTTTTTTCCAAAAATGACAACCACTCTAAACTTATACCAAAAAAATATTCCTCCCAATGTACACTGTCTCTAAATGTATAGATATATACGGATAACACGAAGACGAATTGTAATTCAGAACTACCTACATTTTTTGCCAATCCTTTTAATTCCAATCTATTTATCTTTATTTTCCAAGATCTACTATCAAAAAGACTATCACAACACTTGCGAGTGTTTGCATCACAGAAGGCCATTTATAAGACGCATGCATGGTAATAAAGAGAAGGCAAAACAACTAAGTACCGTGCACTATGTCTTTTGTTTGAAATCATTTTATTTTTATGATTAAGTACACACCTACCTACGTCAAATTAACGACTTTATAAAAATGGGCAATTTTTGTTCGTTTCTATACTATAAATCTAGTATCTAGTCTTTAATTCCAAGTTCGGTTATGAGCGGAATAACTGTGGCAGGGCCATCCGTGTCTCCGTCAGCGTCCGATTCCTGAGCTGTACTGTCTTCGCTTTTGTTTAGCACCAAGGGAAAGTACTGGTCATCATCCGGCAGTACTGCTGGGAAGTATGAATCGACCATAATAGGAACCACGGGCGGGGACACCTGTACCAACTGCTGAGGTGGCGGTGGTTGTGGCAGTGGCTGTGGAGCCTCTGGAGAGCCCACAATATTCATATGATTAATTACCGCCGGTGGCGTTGGGACGCTTTGATTGTGATTGTTCGAGTGAGTTGTAGGGTCTGGAATACTGACCGGTTGGGAAGTCATGGTCTGGGCTGGTACGGGGAGTGGGGATCGGGCTGACGGAAGCGGACTTCGCCGTACTGATGCGACCGAATCCAGAACTTGTCTGGGCGTTTGATTCGGGGTATTATGCGTATTGTGATTTGGTGGAATCCAATGCGGGCTTGGGGTTCTCATTTCGACTGGGCTCTGTATTGAAATTAACTTTAAAATGTTTGAATTTGAATAGGTATTAGCTTTGTATTTTGTATTTACTTACAAGTCTATGCGTTGTAGAAGTTCCAGTCGGCATAAGAGACCCTGCCCTTGTTTCAAATAGTAATGGCAAACCAGTGACATGTGAACTGACCGTGCCTGAAAAAGCGTAAACAAACTTAAGCAATTATACAGTAGGTAATGATTTGTTACGGTTCGGATATAATCTTGGTTATGTTATAACCGAACCGGTTCGTATATAATATTGAAAGCTGTTTTAGCCAATTAAACACCATATTACTCAAGCTAATCAGAATTCGTTAATATGGAATCTGGACCAGAATTGAGCGCTCTGTCTGATGGTGCACTCGTTAACATTACTAAACTGCTGAAGCATTGTCAAATTACCCATTAATTGGAAACGCTGCAAGAAGCGTCACAAGAAGAGTCACTTGACATTTTCAGAAGGAAAGAATATTCTGAGCTTCAAACTAATTACACCATTGAAATTTCCGGTTCAGATCCAATAATTATCAATTTCGAATTTGCTTAATTAATGGTACTTAGTTGGCGGAAACCGTATAGAATATTACGATCTGGTTCGGTTATGACAGAACCAAGATTATATCCGAACCGTAACATATTCATTCGCTTTATTCCCCAGAACGCTTTCGCTTTGTTGACTTAAATTAAACCAACTTACGAAGACTCGCTTGTGACATAAAACCCTCCAATGACTTGAGAACTTGTACCATTTCCGGTCGTTCCTTCGCGACTCGAACCGTACATGCCTTGGCTAATTTAATGAGGATCCAAAACACATCTGGATTATCTGGTCCACCGCGCTGATCCTTGAGCACTTCCGGATTCTCTGCTTCATCAAACATGTCCTTCAAGTACTTCTTCTGTCGACTTTCTTCATATGCCCTCATTCCAGTCATAATCTCGAGGAGCATAATTCCGAAGCTGAACGTGTCCACCTTCGTAGACAATTTTTTGGACCGTAAATATTCGTCTGGTAAATACGGGCGTGTTCCATGGACTCGGGAAACTTTGACGTAAGAAGCACCGGCAGAACTCGGACTCATTTCACGGGCTAGTCCAAAGTCACCCACTTTGGCTTCGAAGTTTTTGTCAAGCAGAATATTGGCACTGAAATTTTAAAAGGTTGAAGGTTGAAATCAATAAAAACTCTGCGTATGACGCCAATGACGCCATGTGTCGTACCTTTTGATATCTCCATGAATTAATGGTTGAGCTCCGATTGAATGTAAAAATTGAATTCCACAGGCAACTCCTCGAGTAATGTTGAACCGGGTTGTCCAATTGAGCGGATAGGTTCTTTGCTATTGTGATTGTACAAAACAAACGTTCGAATTCAGAAATCGTTAAATCGATATCGAATTTCAATTACAATATCAAAATACCAAACGAACCCTGCAAAGAAGTCGATCCTCTAGAGACCCATTGACCATGTACTGGTATACGATGCTCAGATGCTCTCCTTCGATGCAATAACCATAGAGCGGTAGTATATTATCGTGGCGATAGGAATTGAGGAATCTTAATTCTCCGAGTGATTGTTTGAATTGACTCTGAGCGTAGGCTTGATTAGCTCGCTAAGAAAATTCAATATTTTCGTATGTAATTAATTAGTCCATAAAATGAATGCTGTATTGTAGCTAAACCAACCTGCTCCATTCTTTTGATGGCCACCGCCGTATTTTTCCACATGCCTCGAAATACAGTTCCAAACCCACCTTTGCCAAGAATATTCCGCCGTTCCCAATTATCCGTGGCTATGAGCAGCTCTTGATACGGAATGGAGGGTAGTAAACCAATGGATTCCGCAATGGCACCTTCTTTTAGTTTCTTTTCTATAAAATAGACATTAATTTGTATTTTATATTCGATGATTTTCTATAAATTTTGTATTAAACAAATGCGCTAACCTGCTTCTAAATTTTTAATCTTATCTTCCCCCTCACCCGGACTCGGATTATCGGGAACAACGTTTTGAACTTTGGCTTCTGGAAGCAAGGGCTGAGCCGCGGCGGCTTCCAATTGAATAAGCTCTGCAGTCACATTGACTCCGCCGGAATCACGAATGAAAACGTGATACTTGGGATCCACTGGAATTAAAATATGTTTCCGTATTAAGACAGTTGGGCAAGAAATTAGTAACAGATTCGTGGTGACCGGTAAATAAAATTTACCAAAATTGGCTAAAAGCCTCATTCCTCGAAAATGATGTAGACGTCCCAGAAGTGTAAATAATTCTAGAATAGTATGATTCTGACTCCCCCAGGCTGTTAGAAGAGCGTCTGTGGGTGAACTGCCGCGGTAGACTGCTCGGCTAAATTCACTCAATTCACTGCTCGTGTAACACATTAGTCCGCCGCCTAAAACAATTCAATAATGCTTTATATAAATAAACCGAATTAGTTTGTTGGTTTGATTAGACACATGTAATGTCATGATTGTGTATTGTATAAACAGTACCCAGCATTTCCCATTGATTATTCTCATCCAGAATCCGACAGAGTTCCTTCCGTTCCAGATATGGGAGATCATAAATATATTTGACCGAAGTACCCGTAGCGCTCATAAATGAGTGACCTGGTGACCCACCCACAACTATACGGTGACTATTATTATTCGTGCTACTGCTTCGTGTCGGACTAAAATTCATTTTTCAAGCGTTATAAAACGTAAACACAAAAATCTGTTAAAGCTTAGAAAACACTAATTTACCTATCAAAATTAAATTAAGTTCAAAGAGTTACACAGTAATTTAGAGACATTTCAAGTCGGCGCGCAACCAGTTCTGAGGTTACAATTGTGTAACTTTCTAATCTTCATTTACTATATACTACATATGTATAATGCCAGCACAGCAAAACATAGGACGGACGCTCAATGCATTCGCATTCAAACCTAAACACAGACATTGAATTGTATCGTAAAAGCATTGTCTTGGTGTGAGCTGTATCTGCTCTGAAGTGTTATGCACGTACAGATTGTTAAACAATACAAACGAGTGTATTTTGTGTAGATTGTAGATTGTATCAAACGTTTGACGAAGTTGAAATAAAATATATCGCAATGTCTTGGATCAAGTCAATTAAATTGCCAATAAAATTTCAGGATCGGGTAGAAACTAACAGCGGTGATGGAATAACATAAAAACTTCATCATACCATACATAATCATAAACATCATCATAACTTGTAACAATAAGTTAATGTATTAGTTTCGATATAATTCTTTATTTCTATAATTCAAATACTTAATTTTGATCATTATACGTTGTAATTTATGATGCGACCAGAAATTATGTATGATATATGTATGATCTTGCTGGCAAATATGGATTCAGTAACGTAGGTACACCGGCTTTTAGCAATTATTGAAAGGATTCGCTTTCTCCACAAGAGTTCTCAGGACGGAGTTGACAAAACCTGGATTTTGCAAGCATTGAGTCTGAATTTCGGGTGACATAGCAATTTTGATGCAGGTATTATGTCGATTACCCTGTCCCTGTGGAATTCGCAAATTCACACTTCCATCCTTGGGTGGTTTTGAAAAGTAGTTATCAGGACAGGCTCCAATTTCCTGCACGACCACTTGACCTGGTGGACAACACCTCAATCTCGGAGGGCAGGGGAAACAAGGATTGTAGCACGGTGGAGGACAGCAAGGTGGAGGACAGCATGGTGGAGGACAGCAAGCCGGGACGACAGTAAGGCACCGCGGTGGCGGTGGTGGACATGGGGTATCTTCGCAGGTAATGATCATCGGTGGTTTGGGGGGTGGATGGGGTTTGACACAGATATTTATTCTGGGTATTTTATTACAAGGACAGGCACATGGACATGGCGGACTCTGATTTCCGCAAGCCGGTCTCAGGCACGGACATGGGGCTCGGGGTCCAGGAATGCAACATGGTCCCGGATTGCAGCAGCTACAGCCGTATTTGGATTGTAAATTCTGTTTGCAGCAACAGCATGGCTTTTCTCGAATACAACATTGCGGTTTTTTCCTGCAACGGTTATTACGCCGTTCGCAGTATCGGACGGATTCAGATGAAGCCGTTTCGAGGCTAGAACTTTTGGTAGGTTTACTCGAATTAGTACTTGAGTTTGGTTCCTTCGGAGCAGGTGTCTTCTTATCCTTTGGTTTGCCCTTCTGTGTAAATTAAAATTTTATGGTATTTTCACATGCTTTAAATGCTTATACATACTGTGTCGTTGGTTGATTACGTAAATCGATGGGTTTTACCGTTTTCTTCAGACAAAGCTCTGAATCAGAATCATCGCTGCAGCAGCAATCGACTTTCGGCTATTTGAATTATCGTATTGCATTAGAAATTAGTATAGGTCGTTTAAAATCGAGGCATACAGTATTTTACAGCTTCACAGCGTCATTACTAACCTTCCGTCGACACGGTGAAGGGCGCCTTTCCGGCGAGCACTTACAAATTATCGGATACGATTTGCATGCTGGTACACAGGGACGACAACTCGGTGGTTTTGTACAACATTGACGTGGAGGACATGCTGGAGGACATACTGGCCGAGGTCGCGGTCTCGGGCAACAATCCACTGGTGCACAATATTTGGCGTATTCGCTATTACAATGTGACTTCTGATGGTAGTAGTCCATACACCGAGGAGGTGGACAACTGTAAGGATATGCACAGCGCGGTGGAGGTCGAAATACTGGGCAAGGAATTGGACAATATGGTGGTGGACATCGTTTCTTCTTTGGGCGCGGTTGTGGACAGTAGTATTGGTAATATGCTCCTGGTGGGCAGGGCGGTGGGCAGACCGGCATCGGCTGACATGGCTGATGTGGACAGCGTGGCGGTGGTGGTGGGTAACATGGCGGTGGAGGTGGCGGCGGAACGCAACCTTGTTCGATCAGCTTATGGGCATGACATTTCCATTGTTCCAGGTAGTCGTTCATGCCATTGTTATTTTGCTTGGGTGGCTGTGACCGACGCCGAGGTTTCCGCTGTGGAACTTCTTCATAAGGGTCATCGTCGGGTTTTTCCATGTAACTATTCTGCGATGACCGTTGTGATCTTGGACTGGGGCGATCCATGGACGATTCACGCTGACGATTGTTCATGTTTCTTGGTGACCGAGCGTTGGCTTGTGGTTTTCGAGTATCTCTGCGACCACGATAAGTGTAGGGATCATCATCAGGGTCAGGCGTGCCGGGTTGAAAGGTAACACTTCGTGCAGATCTTGGGCTCGGCTTCTTGCGTAGCTGTAGCCGGGACCGGGATCTGGAACCTAGCGTATCTACTGAATCGGACGATTCTGAGTCCGAGAATTCTGGTCCTCCGCGAAAGTCATTTGGGGGCATGTTCAGAGAATAATTGGACCGATTGCTCAGATTCGGACTACTTCTCGCTTTGAGATTGCCTCGGACGTTCAGATTGCTTTTACTCTTTGTCAAAGCAGAACCTTCGTTGTTGTTGTCTGGGTTCGCAGCTAAATTCATGACACTTCGGCTTCCGGTTACAGGGATACCGGTCGCTTCTTCCTCATCCTCCCCTTCCGTGTCACTCACAGGGGTGGGCAGAGGGGTCAAATCCTGACCATCGCTGGTCGGAGTTCCCAATGCCATGTACACTTCAAAGTTGACCCGCTGTGACCTGGTTTCCTCCTCACCATAATCAGCACTGTCAATGCTCTTCCTAGCTTTACGAACCGGTTTCGGTGGTGGACAGAGACTGGAACAGGAACAGGAGACGTCTTTGCAATCCTTACCATTATTCGCACAATTGCACGGATTTGATAGCGAAGGGACTTTATTGACTTGAGGTGATGACCATTGTGTAGACACGGCTGCTGTTACTGGTGTTGGTGAACCCGGAGGTGACGGCGACTCGGACGATGATCGTCGACGCCTTGTTACAGGGCGTGATTGTGAACGCGATAAGGGTGCTGGTGTGTACCAAGACGGCGACACTGCCGCTGGTTTAGAACGTTCTGGACTTTTGTAGCGTGTAGTAGCACGACCCCGCGGCCGAAAACCACAGTTTTCCCATGGGTCACTGCAGCCGTAGAGGTCAGGGTCTGGGAGTGGTCCATACATGTCTGGTGAGGCCCCCGGCATGGGTAACGGCATTGGGACTGATTTACGGTGTCTTTCGTAGCGCTCTTCGCAGTTCAGTATGGCATGATGCCGTCGGTGGTAGAAGTTGGTATCTCCTTGACGGGCCGGCTGGTATACACTAGTCGGTGGAT
The DNA here is from genome assembly GCA_034694925.1 of Ceratophysella denticulata. Taxonomy (NCBI): domain Eukaryota; kingdom Metazoa; phylum Arthropoda; class Collembola; order Poduromorpha; family Hypogastruridae; genus Ceratophysella; species Ceratophysella denticulata. The sequence goes on from JAQFYT010000081.1 coordinate 28,443, forward strand.
TTCGGGTCGAAAATACCGGAAAGCTCAATGGCTTTGGTTGGCGGGAGGCAGCTGGAAGGTCTCGTGTCACTGCTTGACGTACCGCAGGAGGACATTGGGACAGTGGCAGGCATATCATTTGGGGATGACCTGGTATTGGTGGACATGCCGTTGGTGGGCACGGGGGCGGGTATACGGTTGATCGTGGTGGACATTGTGGCTGGTATACTGGACGTGGTGGACACTTTGGCATCGGTGGTGGCCATACTTCAACTTCTCGACACACTTTCTTCTTCCGTGACCGTGAACAGCGTTTCTTTCGGCATTTTCTCGGTGCTGGAACTTGGCAAGGAATCTCTGGAGTACAGCCGTTCTCAATCTGCTCGTGTGCAAATTGTCGCCATCTTTCAATTTCGCCGTGTTGTTGTGCTTTGCTTGGAGCCACCACCAAGTATTGATCTTGGCCCGTTGGAAATGGAGAATCTGACCACCGGCGTGATCTCCTGCCAGCCATAGCTGAGGGATCACAATTTTGAAGGTGGCCGGAGCCGTACCCATGAATTTAGAACGTGCCAGGGAACAAATGAAGTTCAGTTTGTCTCGGCGCACTACATGGCGCCTAAAATTATCCACCATGTTGTATGTTGTATTGGCCATTGTTACCCTGACATTGATGGGACGCTATGTCCTTTAGTGGCTTAGTTTCCATGGGTTTCCAAAAGTTGATGCACGTCCGTTGCGATATGACTTTTTCGAATTTCAATAAACTTTTTGTCGTGGGCTTATAACATTCTGGTTATTTTATTTTTAACTCCGATTTAAAGTTGAATTTTAATTATACTTGACGTTAAATTAACGATTAATCATGCCGAGGTCACAGAAGCAATCTAAAAGGATGCTGCGGGAAGAGCAACAGATTCCGAAACCACCTCCGATTCCGTTTCACGACGATCGTGTCATCTACCAAGCTGGGAAACCACAGGTTTGGGTCCGCTTGCGACCGCTCCCCAACTCTGATGACAGTGTTTTTGAAGTTAGCGAGGACGGCAAGGTGCATTTTTCGTAATTGTGATCATATGAATATTCAGGCGAATGCAATACAATTTAAGTAAATCTCATTGACAGGCCCTGAAACTCAATGTTCAAACCGCGACGAATCGTGTACCACAGAGAGATAGTCCCAATAAAATCCCAACACTCACCAACCAGAGTCTGAGTTTCAAGGCGGATGGGGTGCTTTCGAACTCGAGCCAAGAAGAAACTTACTTACGAACTGTTCATGACGTGGTCGAGAAAGCTATGAATGGAGTTTCCGGAGTTATTGTGGGCCTGGGACCTGAGCTGTCTGGCAAGAACTTTACCATGTTTGGAACCCGTGGAAAATTCCAAGTAAAATTTGATTTCAAGCGATATCTCTACACCTACGAAATTGGCTAGATACGATAATATTCTGTCATATTTGACCTTTCATAGCATCGTGGAATCGTTCCCAGAGCACTCGAAAGCATTTTCAGCTATATCGAAGCCAAAAACCTCGAAATGAGCTACGGAGTTCGAATTGGCGTCATTGAAATTCGAGGTGACAAGATCCGTGACCTGATTACATTGTGTCCCTATGACCTCAAGACTATCGGAGATGAAGGACCTAATGTACAGTAGTCACAACTTTATGTAAATTGCCTATTAGTTACTGGATTTAAAATCATTCGGTCGCTTAATTTCAGGGTATGCTGCTTCAACAAATCGGCTGCGTGGAACACGGTTTAGTTCTGTTGATTCGGGCCTTGGCTGGACAGCGCTTCATATCCGGACCATCTTATTCTCACTGTCACACCGTGGTTTACCTGGATATTGAGGGACACACTTTGAACGAGTGTCAACCACGGATCATCAAGTCTCGGGTAGGTTCTTCACCATATTCACGATTTCAACACCAATAACTCTGCTAATTTCGAATTTGTAATTTCAGATGACATTCTCTCGAATAGCATCGATTCCCAAGAGATCAAAAGACGTGATCGCTTCGGTCCGCATGGGCATGGAGAATCAAGCTCCGTACCAAGTTCAACCCGATGGATGTGCCTATTTCTGTGGACCCAATACTAAACCAGTGCGTCAGCGTGACCCGAGTCCAATTACTATTTTGGACATTGATGCGGCTTCGAAAACTAATAAGAGTGTGAGCGTGGATATCTCAATTCGTCGTGACCTCTCTTTTTTGGAGCAAATGTTCATTCGCGTCAATGAGCTCAAGAAGCTTCATAGGAAATATGCAAAGGTTAGTAAAATTTTACCAAATATCTGTGAAATTGCCTCACCGAAGCTAAAATTCGTAGATATTTTTCCACAGTTGAAACGCCACGGTGCGGAAATGCTAATGAAAGCCCCCAGAACATCCCCTGCTCAAACCTACCGTCAAAACAAGCTCTCTCACTGTCTCCAAGACATCATTTCCGGAAATTCCGAAGTCCGGATCATCCTCCTCGTTCGACCCGAGAGACAATATCTGACCACGACTCTGGAAGCCCTCCGCTTTGCCGAGCGGGCCAAGTACATACCAACGGATATCAAACAACCCGAAGTCCCAAGCCCTGAGGAGCTCCTCAAGCAACAGAAATGTATTCAGGAAAAAGAAGAATTAGAACGTCAGCAACAAGCCGAGCTAGAAAGAAAAGCCAAAGAAGAACAAGAAGCTGCTGAGCTAGCTGCAAAACTAGCTCAAGCCAGTCTCGCCCAAATGTCAGCCAATTCAGAGAATCCAAAAGACACTCCGCGCAAGTCTTCCAAAGCTGGGAGCACTGGTCAAGATGCTCCTGAGAAGGATCGTCGTCGTCGTAAGACCCTTCCCCTCTCGGATCGAAGTGAGATGGATATTGGTCGAGGGAAGAAGACGAAGAAAGATCGGGATCGAGATAGAGCTGCTCGGAAGAATCGGAGAAAAATGACGGGGGATGAGGTTATTGACATGGGGAAGACGCCAGAGATGGAGAGCGGAATACAAAGTGGATCCGAAAAGAAAATCAGTTTTGTTGGATCTGATTCGGGTCAAACCCAGGAATCTCTTCTGACCACTGATACCGGCTCACCTCGAATCAGTAACGCAACAGAACAATCGGATCAAATCCCGGAAACGGTGACTGACGTGCCGATTAATGCCAAGATTACGGCTGTAAATGTTGGAGAGGGGAATACCGTCACTTTTGTAAGTTTGATGAAATCATTGGCAGATACGGCAAAATTCAAAATCTGCCAACATCCTTAAACCCTTAATTTCCAATTTTTTAACCCACATTTTCTCAGGATTGGAATGTTGACGGTGAAGGAGCCGATTCTGGTCAATCCGCGTTGAAAACGTAAGTGATTTATTGTATTAACAGAGCGCTTCATCCAATATATAACCGTTTAATAAATCAATAATTGTTTTTTGACTCCTCAATCAGTGAACCTCCATCAATTCCGGAAGCCTGGTCGGAATTCGTCAAAACTCCAGGTGGGATGCTCATGAATCAAGACGTGGAACAGAAACACAAGGTTTTACGTGACATGACAGGGGAACATAACGAAGTTCTTCAGAAGGCTACCATGCTGCTCACCGTCCTGAATCAACAACAATCCGACTTGGACATTGCTCAGCAGATTCGACATCTTAAAGGAGATGAGTATGACGCGGCTGGGAATGTAATCCTGACTTTGGAGGAGAGAGAAATGTTCAGGAAAATTCAGGTTGGTGTGTTTTAGACTGATTGCTGGAATAATCATTTATAAAATTGTTGACGATCGTTTCGAAATTCCATATAGGAATTACATGTTGGTCGGGATGACATTCTGGACAAATTGAGAACTTTGAAAACTCAACTTTACACTCAGAAGCAGATTGTTGATACCGGGAAGACAGAATGCGAAGCAGCTTTCCAAGCATTTTGTGTGGTAAGATATCAAAACACAGATGGGTCAAAATCTTTCAACATTGAAACGTTAATTCGAAATTCAACAGGAGAAATATGCAATGGTCTTCGGGAACGTGGACGATGTTACTTTGGATTCAACGGACCAAAACAAAGATCAGCTCAATGGTTCTAATACTGGGATCAATAGTAAATGCAACATGAAAAGTCTCCAGGGACAGAATGAGATCGACGCCATGAAACACTACGAAGACCTGAAACGGATCGCCGAGGAACAGGCCAGACAATTTCTACGATTCTACTACCAACGACCACCGTGGAATAACTTCGCTACGCTCAAAAATAAATAAACCCAATTACGACATTCAAAATATTACATTTATTACAGGAAACAAGGAAACATTTAGAAACATCACTATTCGAATTAATTGAATTTAATTTTGACTAAAACGAGTGAATAAATGCATTAGCATTAATATATATAATTGCCAGATGTGTAATATATAACCTTTCTACTATGACCTTTAGGTATGTTTGTGTACATTGGCACTCTAAAAGCTATCCCCTATGAACAACGAACGAACGCTGGCATTTTGATTATTTAATAGACAAATTACGCAAATTACCGTTACCATTGCACTCAACTCAGCACGTTTGAGTTTTGATTAGAATGTTGTTACGTAACGTAAACAATGAAATAAATCTGAAAAATGATCAGAAGTGATAAGCGATTGGAAATTAAACGGCGATGTTTTAGAGCAATCCGAAGAAGGGATTCAATGAAATAGTATGGTCTTTGTCGGAATGGCCAGCATGGGGAAGGATAACAACGGAATTGCATTTGACCCGCAGCCCCGCCAATATCCTGGGTTGGAGGGTATTAGAGATATGTTGTATAATCTTCAGGTAAGCCTATTCACGATTCGATTTCAAAACTGGAGTTATATAACGATGCGTCAAATATATTATGTAGATCATAAAGCACTGAGGCGCAGGTCCGCGGTTTTCATGTTAACCATGTCTAGATCATAGCGCACTGAGGCGTTGGTCCGCGGTTTTCAGGTTAACAATATGTAGATCATAGAGCACTGAGGCGTAGGTCCGCGGTTTTAAGTCAATTCTTATCAATTTTTCAGAACGAGGCAAGTTGCTTGATAAATGCTTCCACGAGCATTCGTACCGACATGATTCGTAGGGACAGTGAAGTCAAGAAGATCATGATTGAACGGTCGCAAGGGGGATGCGGACCTCCCGTATTCATTGCTACTGAGGACATTGCACCTGGAACTCTGCTCTACACTGACATCCCAACTATCATGTATCCGAATTATCACCGAAAAACGGATGATGGGCTTCGCTACGAAGAAATTAATATTCGGAATGGTCTGGGACTAAAATCCTGGTTGTGTCTCGGCTGTTTCCGAAGTATGGGTCCTGTTGTTTTGCATTGGTGTACCAAATGCGGGATTCCGCTCTGTTCCCGGGAATGTGAAATCACTGGGATTTGGCATCAGGAGGAGTGCAAGTGTTTCGAGGAGATGAGACTTGTAAGCTTCAAACGTAGATTCTCTGATTAAGATAAATCACAAACATTTTTTCTTATTTGGCCATGATTTACAGCCGATGCGTCGCTTCCTCCAACTTGGTTGGGTCTATATGGATGTGGCCATTAGCCGAGTTCAGCGCCTGATCAAGAAATGTAAAACCTTTGACACGGAATTTCATGCAGTTTGTTGCACTAACCCAAGGGTCAGGAGCTATATACGGAACTCCAAACGGCACCAAGACTTCTTGGAAAATCTGAGCAACAATACCATGCCAATCTCACTTGCCTTAGGGTCCAGGAACGAAGTTATTACAATCCATGCTGTCCTTGGAGCACTCGGACATTCGTTCAAACCTCGACGAGAGTACGATATTATTTATGCATTGAATCGATCATTTCATTACTCTAACACAACAACTTTTAGTAATTCCCAACGTATCACTTTAATTTTATTACAGTGTAGAAATGTTGTTTCCGACGCTCAATTCGTTCCAGCATGCCTGCTATCCCAATACGGAGCTCTACATCGATGAGGAAACATTTCAGGTCGAAGTCCGTGCAGCGACTCATATCCGGCGCTTCGAGACAATTCTGGTGGATTTCCTTCAGGAACCACTCTTGTCTACGCCGCATCGACGTGAGTTGATGAACAGTCGTTGGTGCATGACTTGCTTCTGTAGCCGCTGCATTGACCCAACGGAATGTGGGACCTTCTGCGGCTCGGTCAATTTCAAGACCATGGAAGATCGGGATGCACTTTTGGCAGGGTTCGAGCGGAGTCAGTATGATAACTTGATCGCGGCATCCAGCAGCGGTTCCAATACAGATCTATCTCATATACCGGTAAATAATGCGAAACGTAAACTTATCGTTCGATCGAGTGTAGCATTTACACACTGCTGAATATTTTCGTATTTCAGGAAGCATATCTGGAGCTATGTGAACGTGAGCATGTCGCCTGGAACTTGGTTCGAGATATTGAATTGAAAATTAGACCCTATACACCAGCCCAGTTCTTGGTAATTTCAAAATTCAAATCAATCGACATGATTGATACCTTTTCGTGTAAAATGCGAGTTTTAAATTCGATATCACGTTGAATGCACGGTTCAGGCCGTGAAGGATGAACTGGAGCAACTTTGTGCTGTGCACCCGAAACACCACATTATGCTGCGCCTCGTCGAAATTACGATCAACCTCATGAATCGAGCTGAAGAACAATCAGCTGGGAATGATCCCTTGAGCGAGGAAGAAGAGACCGTGAATCAGTATTCGGCGCTTGTTTTGCAGATGAGTGATTTCGTAGATGCCGTTTCCCCTCCAGTCTCAAGAATTCGAGGTAAAACTGTTATTATCAAACACGACCTGTACCGTTTCATTAGAACTAGCAATTAGTATTTGATATTCTTGCGATTATCTAGCCTATATGATGTATTACCGTGCCAAGGCCCAAGGCTTGTTCCTCAAATACCGGGCCCGAGACAGCTTCAAAGCCAGATACACGGCCATGCTCAAGAACGTTCTCGAGCGACTGCCCCTGCTCATGCGATCCTGGAAATACCTGCTCAAGTTCAAATTCCCAGCGGACTTATTCCTTATTTACAAAATAGCCACGAATTTCATTGGTTTGAACCCACGGGATTACGTCGCTGAATTGCAAGAATTGGCCTCAGGGAACTTCACTGAAATGCAGATGGGCAGAGAAATACCTGGTTTGCTTCCGCGACAAGTTGCTAAAGCTCAGACTGACAAGGAGCAGTACGGCTGTGGTGGAAATTACAATCAGCCTCAATCGAATCGTCCAGAGAGTGAGTACAAGGCAGTCCCTGTGGTCAGCGAGGACAGTGAAAGTTCGGAATACAACACAGCACTGGACTCGGACTCATCCGACAATGAAGCAGGTCAAGACAGCCGATCTTCGGATGAGAAATGGTCAGCTCCCCGGCGGCGTTCTCTCGACTCAGCACGTCTCAACAATCTCATCATCGTCACTACCGGTGAAGAAACTCAGAATCCGGATAAGAGCGAGAACGACAAGTACACGGATAAGCTTGAACCTCGAAAACCACATACATCACCTGCCGAATTCAAAGGTCAGCAAATTCCAAAAATCACTTCACGTTTGACCCGAGACATGGCAATTCCACTGATTCCACAAAAGAAAAATAAATTGAAAGAAGCCCTGATTCGGCGACAAGTGGAACAACGTCGACTTTGCCAGCAACAACTTTCGAAGCAATTGGAATATGCTAGTAAGCATGGCGGAGAGGTGTCTTTTCATCCACCAGGCACGAAGTACCGTCGGCATATTGCACGGCGGAAGGAGAGCCAGGTCCCGAATGAGTTGGAGTCGGATCAGGATAGGAAAGACTCGGGGTCAACGGAGACTGAGTCCACGAACACTAATACTATGACAAATCCAATTCCAATTCATCATAATAATTTCAAGAATCGGTTCCGGAAACAGCGCGGTGGACATCGTGTTCGGGAGAGGGACTACTACAATGCGTTTGTGCCTTTTGCCTTTCCTGATCCGAATTCGGTAAACCATGATATGATAATTTACAGGGCGACACGAAATATTTTGCACCTTCCTCTAGGTCATATACTTCCATAAATCGTACAATGACAAATGAAATGCGGATATAATGGTGCAATAATATTTTCACTCTTACAACAAGCGCCGATCTGCGGCGCAAAATAGTGAAAAAGGTCGAATTTTCGCTCTTCCAGCTGTATTGTCCACCATAATATGAACGCCTTTTAAATCGATTCAAAATTGATCCAAACCCTTCACTTAACATGCCTGGGTCAATATCATATCTGCTTTCAATGCCTGGAACGTTCAAATGTCACGGAACCTTACGCCGCGCACGGTCGCGATCTCCGCATGGTCGAATTTTACTGTCTGTGAAGAACTAGAGCGAGATGAGTCGCCGTTGAGCCGCTCGCGTTCTCTTTCTTGCGCACAGCGGCACAGTGGCCGCTTGTAAGAAAAATCCAAATATTATTGCACCATTAGATCCGTAATATTTGCGTTAATTTGGTATATCATATGTCATTGTACGATTTCAGGAAGTATGGCCTGGGGGGGGGGGGGGGTGTGCAAAACATTTCGTGTCACCCTGTGTATGTGGCTGCTTCTGAATAGAGTTAAAAAATAATTTTGAATTTTATTTTGCAGCCTTCGACGTCAGCTGCTCCGCTCCAACTTGGAAGCCCTCCTTTCGACATTGAACAATGGACGAGCACCGGGTATAACTTGGGGAACCCGGGATTCGGGTTCTACCCTCCGGTCACGAATCCTACTCGCCCCTTCAACATTACCGTTCACCCTCGACCCTTTCCGCAACACAACTATGGCCCTTTCTGTACTACTGGGAGTATCACAGCTCATCAGCACCAGCACTACTCCGTGCCTCATCCCTTCCATGACCATCTCTTCCAGGAGTATGCTCCCATGCCGGAGACTGCTCTTCAAATTCCCGAATCATTCTGACGTAGAATGCACTCAGTCAAAATTGAATCTTCCAGTCTGATGAGTCTGACACAAATGTATCTTTCATTACTGCTACTGAAAAATTATGAATTATTTTTGAATATATATTACTACAAAATTAAAATTATAACCTGGAATTGAGAGCGTTTTACCTCTACCTATACAATTTGAATTTTTTGAATACGTGTAGCATCGGAAATCATGAATTTGCACCTGGAAAAGGTTGAGGAGGGAAAGCGGTCACCGTCATAATAGGTTTAACTGCACCCGATGCTATCACTGTAATACCTACTATTTTGTAAGGAACAAAAAATATGGTTTGTTGATATTGATGGGTTTTGGATTTATAATTTTAAAACTCGGAATTTGAGTAAAAAAAAATGCAGTTTTTCGGATTCCGTCATTACTTGGAATTCGATTTCGTGCTCATCATCACTCATAAATTGTTATGCTTAAACATTCATGGATTATGATTTCTGGGTTTTTTGGCGAAAATGAAAATTTGATTTTAGTTAGAAATTTAGTTGGATTTTGATTTTGACAAATGATTTTGATTTTGACAAATGATTTTGATTTTGACAAATGATTTTGAAGATTCTACCGTGAGGCTTTTGATCAGTTCTGAGCCAAACACAATAAATAGTACTGTCATATTCAAAGTATTTTAGTCAATCAATTAATCTATTATTTAAAAGATTTTACTAGATGCAATCATCCTGATTATTCGATATAAAAATTAATTAAGTTAAGTGAGTTTGGAGACATTTTTGGTTCATTTTAGTTATTAATAGATACTACAGTCATTCAATCCTGCTTTCACATTCGGTTTTATTACACGCGTACCTATGTAGAGTAGTTAGCAGCTCTAATCTCTTCGACGTGACATAATGACATAATGACATGTGATACATGGCTCGTTCATTTGCATATCACTTGCATACATGTATGCATGACTCACATACTCGCCTTCATCTATTTGAACCAAGCAATAAGTGACTGTCGGGCCTTCTTGGTTGCAAATGCCCTCCAGCACTACTGATTGAAAACGGCAAGCAAGCTAAGGACAACATTAGGTCGAGGGAACGGAAGCGTCCAATTTGTTGGTTATTTCCCCTTGGCGCCTGGTCCATACAACTCCAGCTTTACAACTGTGTATTGCGGCAGAACACCTTGGTTGTGAATCCTTGCGATTTCCGAGACTTTAAAGAGGTTCGATATTCCTAACCTCTTCGTTCTTTCGTCTATATACTGTAGTTTACCAGATTGTTTTGACGCGGAAGGACGTTGGTGACTTGTGCTTGAGCAACCTGTCACCTGTGCATTTATTCCAGCCTTAGGACCATTCTTTCAACCCTACTCTCAATAGCATCATTCTGAAGTCAATAGTGAAACAGGCTGGTGGTGAGCGGTGAGGTGACTCCGCCGATTTCCTGTAGACAGTAGCGGTCATTCTTCGTCACTGGTAAGCTGTCCATTTTTGCAGAGGTATCTAGTTATACTAATTGTGCGTTCAGCATTACTGGTCGGATTTCAGAATAAATGCCAGGGACATATAACTTGACATGACCAACGGCATGGAATTTCCAATGCAGCCTTGGACACGGCATTATTGTACATAAATAAATTGGGTATTGGCACTTCCGAAAAGCATTGACAATAGTTAATGAGCTTAAGCTGGATAATTCCTTGGGATCAATCGGGTCGGGCTTCGGGCAAATTGTAACATTGTAAATTGCATGTTTCTTTTCCGTTGGTTACGGCTGATCCATAGAGCACGGATCGGCCGTTCAGCTGCCTGTCGGCAGCGTGTACGGCTTAGAGATGAAGAGGGTGTGGAGTATTCTGTCAGGACATGGAGGTGAGTCAGAGAGAAAAGGGAGAGATGGAGAAGAGGTAGAGCCGAATCC
>JAQFYT010000082.1:0-39256 GCA_034694925.1 Ceratophysella denticulata
ATTAAGGAAAGGGACGAGTGAAGTCACGCAAATGAGAGATAGTCATCCCGTCCGTAGGACGGGCTACCAGCTAGTTATTCAATAAACTAGAGCTGACATACTCAGCATGGGCATGACGCCTCTTGGTAAGGAAATACATGAAGCTTATGGTTTATCGACGTCTCGCTGTCGTTGGTTTCGCCAATTTGATATGAATTTTTTGCCAAATTGCATTTCAAGCTATGGCAAGATATGTCATAATGTTAATTAGAGCTAGAGATGGCCGGTTATGTTTTTGCCATAATCGGCCGATTAAGTTCATTGGGGGAACTGAATAATCGGCAAATGTGCTCATATATTGATTGGCAAAACCGAAATCCCATGCATGATCAGTGATCAGTGTGCTCACTAATCGGCAAAATCAGGAAAGGCCCTAGTCGGCAGGCAGAATATTCGGTGCATCTTTAGTTGTAGCACTTTAAATCTGACGAAGTTATGGGATTTTTGGACAATAAGAAGCTGTTTTAATTCTCATTTTTTATCTGTTCTAACTGCGCAACACGAAATGACCAGGCACACGTAACATCTGATTCTACTTCTTTAGTCAAGGGACTTCTAGCCTGCTGGCTGGGTGGGTAGGCTGTTACCATTAAATTCATAACCCACTTGTTTGACTTCTGACGCACTTCTTTCTCCAAGATAAATATTAGAGCTGAGACGGTAGATATTTCTTCCGCATCAAGAATCTGGCTTCAGAAATAAGTTGAACACTTATTTCTTATATGAAAAAATATACTTGATTTGACTTTTGTTCAGTAAGCTGATCTAATACGACGATAATATTTTTGGCTCTAATCGGATTAGGTACCCGAACAATCCGAACTTCTTTCACTCATCATTATATTTTTATGCATTTGAAACCCTCCGTCGTCTCTTCAATGTTTTTCCCCCACTAGAAGTTATTCCCGTGAAAGTTGAAAAGATTAAATGATGTAGTAAAAGTAAAAGTTGTTTAAAAAGGTGTTGTGTTGTTTGCTCCACTGGAGATGGAGATGGAGGAAGGAGGAAAAACTTTTACATTAGCCCGAAGACGCCCGAAGAGACGGTTGTAGGATGTCTCCATCTCCAAAGTTATTTTTCTCCGTTCGTTTCTGCGTCATAATATGTACGTGGGAATATGGCTCTATTTCATGGCCCTAGTTCTGGTTACCTGTCACGAAAACTTCAGGTTGACTATTTATTCTAGAAAGTCCCTTGCTCTTCCCTGCCGCTTGACTGTCTTGTCCCCTGGACGATCATAGCGTGCGCTCTACCTTGTAGCGCTGTTGGTAAAAGGTAGGGCGCACACTGTAATGGTGTTCGGTCCATGATCCCGGGACGAGATGAGAAGTCCCATGGTTATTTTCTTAAATGAACCCCGTCGTGTGATATCCCGCGGAATATTAGAGTTAAAAAGAAATTGGAGATGATGTGGGTCGTAACTTCCTTGGCAAGAGAAAGTGACACGTCGAGATATAAATTACCTTTTAAAACTGTCTGAAACAATATGTCTCGATTAACGACGTGATGGTGGTGGTCTCGTTGGCAGCTCAGCCGGGGCCTCTAACTAATAAAAACTTTAGCAAGGATTGTCGTCTGAAACCCCAGCTAGTTGAGGGAAAGTACACCTTGGGGACTTTAAAGGCTTTCTCTGGCTATTGGAATGCCATATGGCTCGGAAGTGCTACTTTTTGTGCTTTCTCATTAGTTTCTAACTACATAGGTACTACGTTTTTGAGGTTGCGGGTGACTGAAGAGTGAAAGTTCGTTCTACTCCAGGATTTCTTTCTACTAGGTATGTATGATCATGGATGGTCAATTCTTCCGCAGGCTGTCGGTTAGATTTATTGTTTGCATTGAGAATATTGCTATTTGAATTGCTCGCTTTTGAATATGATAAATTCGAGTTTTCAAGTGAAGCAAAAGACAGAACCGTCAATAACAACAATAACGATTTCACATTACGCCACTCTATGGCGTATGACGTCTGAGATGATATGCTATCATTTTGGAATTTGAACTTTTAGCGTGGCTATGACCCTCCTGTGGAAAGCGAAAGATGGAAGATATATATTGAATTACATGGGGTATTGGCTTTAGTTATAGCGTCAGAATATACTTGCCTACGAACAATGTCTAGGAAAAGTTTTAGATTTCAAACGTAACGACAACACTCAATCCATCATAGCGTCTCGAAACGAGACATTTTGAATTTTGATTTGTCATTTTGATGACATTGACAGGGGCGAAATGACAGGGAACGCGGGCATGCGTTTCCAGGAACCTCATTTGTTGCACATTCTTTTAGCACCATTACTCCAATGTATTCAGGATTGTATGTTGTATAGGTATGTACCTAACACTCGCCTGATTGAGAGGTACATGGTACACGTGCTACAGAAATTTTTTTTTTCTTCTTGTACCCTCGTATTTTTTGGAGCTTGTTCTGATCCGAGTTGGAATTTAATGCCCTTTACTGGTTCCGGAGAAATTCCGGTGGAAAAAGCCCAACGTCATTATAAAACCAGGATTCGGAGGCAAACAGCATATCATTTCCTGATGTCTGAATGCAGTACTCAAGTAACATAAAACCGTAACATAGCCGTGAAAGATGAGGAGAGAAAGTTGGCCGTCGAACTGAACTTCCTTCCACACGCTCCACCACGCATTATAGATACCTCGAATACCTGTTACTTATTGAAATTGAAGGACCTACGCGGCGGAGGAGGATCTCCTGTCATGCCAATGCCAGGTCGAGTCAGTGGGTAGTGGTTTCATCTTCATTTTGCCTACTCGGGAAAAAGCCTTCCCGTAGGGCTTCCGCACGTGGAGTTAAGAGTATATTAGTTATTTGTTCTTAGTCGTAGATGAGCTATGTATACCTTTCCCAAGTTATCTACTGAGCCGCGTGCCTACGTTCGTGGTCAATTTAGCCGCTTTAGTTTGAATTTTTTCAAATGTCTAACGGAAATCCAAATATTAACGTATTTCCTTGATCCCAGATGTGATATAGGTATACAATTACTGGTATATACTGTGCTGTCTATTACATACTTAGATTTCTTCTAAAATAAATGCCGGATCAGTGAAGTCTTATCCGATATGTTTGCCATGAATTGGCCGTGTATATCATCATTTCCCCAGGTATTTTCCTAGAACCACAAATTATAATCAACTAGTTATCTCATCTTTAGCCAGGCCTGAGCTTCTGTTCGCTGAGTCTCGTGCATTTAGCATTGGGCTTAGTTAGGCCTTCCAGCTTACGATGAGTTGAGACTCATTCCATCTCACTAATTACATTTTAATGATTCTGTTAACTTTACCCACTGAACAAATCTCGAAATACGGCAGGTAGGTATAACACGAGTTCTGACTAAAAAGGCTGAATTAGCCCTGCTGGGAAGTACGTACAAAAAGAATAACGATAAGTCGTAGGCGTTACGAGCTAATTAGTTAATGAATAGACTGAGGGAATTAAAGATGCAATGAACTAAGCACTCCTGTCTGTCTTGCTGTTCTTTATGATGAAAAGGCAGCTTACTAAGAATTGATGTTTATTTATGTAATGTGGCTTGGCCATTATCGTTCAGTAATGAATTTGTCGAATGTGAAGTTAATTAAAGTTGTATTATATCTTTCTTCATGTATAAGGTAAGGACACAGAGACTTCTTTCAAATATGAATGTGTGGATTGTATTTTCAGTTTATGTACGATGCAAAAACTAGGCTGTGAAAGCATAGTAATTCAGAATGCCTCTCATTTAAGCTGACCAAAAAAGTTAGTAGGTTTGACCCTCGGTTTCGTAAAACAGTAAAAGGTAGTTTTATGCAAATTAAGGATTAAGGATCAATTATCAACAATGACCTCCAAAAAGGTATCCAGTAGTCCTTTACATTTACCTTAAACTTATTAATGTGACGAATTTTGTAAAAGCAGCTTTGACGCTCTGTTGTATATTACACTGGTGAATGACGCTAAATGATAGATAGCATACCTTTTCAAATTAGTCAAGCTTTGAGAATATGGTATATAGTTAGTACGACTTTTTTTTTTAGAAAGTACGACTTTTTTCATAATCCTTCAGTATTCATTTAGTATTCAGTTGACTTGAAGTCCAGAGAAGTTTAAACGCCATATTTATTTTTGTTAGAAACAATTGTATCAAGACCTTCTAGGAACTAGGTATAGTTTCGGACAACAGTTTTAGTGAATTTATTGTAGGAAGTCGTGTCGCACCGATTTCAAAGAAATTTCGCTAATTGGGCTTAATTTCGATCATCATCTATCTAAAAAGTGCAGTTACGGTTAAGTATAAATTGCAAAAACTTTGACTTTATTGTACTTCCTGTACAACAAAGGATTTCCGATGCTGAAACATGTGTGTACTACCATTATCTAATTGCGAGCTAAAAATTGACTGTGCGGAAAAGTGTGTGTGAAGAAATCGTGCCAATAGGTATCACAGACCCATAAACGGTCGTGAAATGAACGCGGTTCCAGATGAAGCGAAGAGTGTTCCCAAGAAACGAAAGCGTAACGGGAAGCGCTCAAGGCGCTCCAAATTTAAACCGAAACCCACGCATGCTTTTGTTGTAAGTGAATGCTAGTATTTCATGATACGATTAGTACTATTTCATAAGTTGTACGTCTTGTGGCTACATAATTGCTTCGTTAAAACAAACTAGGTATTTAACTAATCGTGCATGGTTTCATTTGAAATAAGTTTTTGGTACCGAAAAACTACACTTCTTTGATGTGGAAAAAATACTTTTAATGCTTTTAGGAAATCTGAGGGACAGAAGTATAAGAATTCGTGACCTTTAAAAATTTATATACAAATACACATGTAATTCTGTTTATGACGTACTTATTTTTCTACTGTGAATGCATGAGTGACTTTTTCCCAATGCATGTTGAAAAGACACACACGCTGTATTTTTCCAAAGATTTTCTGTGGCATAATATGATGACTGATGACTCTCGTTTTGATAGTTGACTCGAATCCTGAATTTTTTCTGCTGTATTTGGGTTATTACTATTTTCAACGTGATCAAACGCGGAGAGAAGTAAATATTATGGAAGCGCTGAGCTCGGGAAATGAAAAATAAACAGTGAATAAGCGAGGCATGAATATATGCATAAGTGTGCTGTCACGTACCGTATATTTCATACTATGTAGTATGTAGTACTAGTCCGCTCCGTATAAGCATCAGAGTGGAGATACGAAGTATAAATTATACATTTTCGGTCTTTACGAGTTTCAGTCAGAGGATCAGGAAGGAAGGATATCCGTAATCGGTTCAGTAGGAGCCCTGCTCGCTCAGTTGCACTAGAATCAAAATAAAAAGCCGAGATAACCTCGGTAGGGTTTTAATAATGTTTGTACCTATGTGCACTGCACTGAAAGATAAAAATTATAATCTTTGCCGCTTATGCGAGCACTTGCTCATGGTTTACTTACCAACTTTCGACAGCTTTTACGGGCTGAAATTATTGATCAGGGGGGTGACAAGTTTGAGGTCTGAACTGAAAGCAAAATAATGATAGCACGTAACAAAACACCGACATATTTTTCAATGTTTCATGTGTCCTTGTGTATTTTGCACGCGGCACATTGCCGTCATGTTTCATAACCCTAACATCCATACTCCAGCTCCAATATTGTAATTTAATTGTTTGAATTGTGCGATCGATTTCGGGCGTATGTACTCTATTTACGCTGGAGAAAGTACGTCTCGTTTTAGGCTAGCAAAGCTCATCATTTTACTTCAGAGTTCGAATAATTTTCCCCAGAGACTGGGCTGGTGTGAGCGGACATGAAACTTAATATATTCGACCGCGGCACGTTTCCTGGCCCTGTACAACTGAACTGACTGAATGAGTTTCCATTCCAATTTACGGTTGAAAGCTAACCTCGCCGGGTCACAGTTGCAAGAGTTTTCTAGATAACCATTAGGCATATCTAATGAGGACTGACATGGAATTATTTTTGGTGGTTTGATGAAGATTCGTTAAAATACGACATAATAATTGTAGCGCTTGCGGTGCCAAGCTGCGAATGTTCTTCCATGCTACTACGCCTGGAGCATCGCTGATGCGAGGTATCATAGGGTGAAGCATACCCAGACTCTGGACTTCATAAAGTTGATGCTTTACTGCTGCAAGGCTCATATTTAGGCTTCGACTCGAGATCTTCAACTTGACACACAGCGAAGCGAAGAAAGGCTGTAAGGGTATTTACATATCTTGAATGTTGGCAGCATCTCATCTCATGGTGTTTGCTAGTGGAAAAAACTTGGTCCGCTGTAATGACTCTACCGTCCGTTATTGACGTTGAAATTTGATATGCCGTTCGAATGCTCATAATACACTAGTTAATTGTTTCTGGTTAATGAGAATTCTTTAAATCTTCAATCCATATCATCTGCAAAAAGCTTGTGCCGAAATTACGTTATTAGGGAATTCTTTGAACATGACCAAGGAAAACTTGCGAGTTCTCTGTCAGTTAACGAAATTCTTGGCAGTACAACGTCATGTGACACGTCCGATTTCGTTCGGTGGGTGGTAGAACCATTGCCCTCTTAAACTATATTTTTTGCGCATTAGATAACATAACCAGATACCGTAAAAATTCAAATATGGCAGCCTTAAGGAGATGGCGTGTTTTCATACTCAAAATAATACTCTAATATACTATATAACCCATCATGAATCTACCAGCAGTATATATAGAAATTTTCCTTGTACAGTTAGACCCGTCGTTAGTGAGACATGAATCCTCATGAATCGTTTGATCTTTAATCTCTCTACTTCAAAAGCCCCTTCTGCTTACCAGAGGATGAAAAATGACGGACATGCGGGGGAGCTGATGTAGAAGCTCTAAACTCTATGATTTATTAAACCTTTGTTTTATAATGCTCTCTACTGTACGTCTCTTTTGCCAGTTGGCTCTGTAAATAACCCTTTGGAATATTTTTAATCCATTTCTCTAGGCCAAGTTGGAGACCAAAGCCCTGAAAGCCAAACGACCCGGCTTCACTGATGAGCGCTACAATGAAACGTCCTACTACGTCGAAAGCGGTAAGTGAAATGGAATGCATTAGTGTATCCCCCAAATTTTCCCTTTCGAGGTCTATCTGTTAATTAATTAAGAGTACATGCTCAATTCCTACAGCCAATAGCTCTTTTCTAGCTTTTCTCCTATGATCTATGATTAATGTTCTGTGGTTCGGGATTACGAATAGTGAACATCCAACGCATCGAATATTCAGCTTTCAGTAGGTAGTATACCGTATGTACAGTCCTGTACCTTGTGTATCGCCTGTAGGTACTTAATTCTCTTTGTAGTGACAGATGTAGGTAGATTACAACTCTGTGAGGTTAATACTTAATACCTAGCTGACGAGCTGGACCAAACCAAATAAAGACAAATCTCGCCGAAACTCCTCACTCATACAATTTTAATTAAAATCATCCCGTCTCGTTCAACTTTCCTGCAACCGTGTGGTTTGTTAAGATAGAGATACATAATGCTCCATATCGGTGCAGTACACTCCTGGTTTAGTTCGCAGTGTGACTTAATGAAGATTAAAAAGTTCGCGTCGAAATGCAGGACATTTCTAACATTACAGCGGTGGCACAATGTCTAGTGTGAGGATTTATGTCTCATGCGAAATATGACAAACTCTTAAAATAAGCCCACTACGGGCTATCGCCTGATGGATGTTGATGACCGGTCTAACGTAAAATAGATTCGAATTGCAAATAATATGGCTTACCATCTTCCGTGGGCTAGGATGTAGATCACAATCCATTTGTGGAAAAAACCTGATTTAGGCAATTGTGTAAATGTGGGCGTTTTATCTAGTTGAACTCCGATAATCATATCGGATTCGGGTTTGACACGGGTTTAAATGTTCTTTGATGACTGCAGTATCTTTTGAAAATGTTTCTAAACGCAGTTTGCGACCTACAGCGCTTAGATCTCACTCACATCTCACATAACAAGACACTACCAATAGGCTATCCACTTCCATCTTGATTTGATATGATACAATGTGACACACACTACTCTATTCTCAAAGAATGCGGTTGACTGTGTACTTACTGCCCATCGGAAAATTGAGAGCATTTTGTGAAATTGCTGCGTTTTTTTTTGCCCATCGATCTCTGTCCCAGGTCCCGGTCCCAATAGTCCCAGATGCCATTAGAGAAGTGGGAAGCGGAGTAGTGTGATGGGCTGTCACATGCCCCTGCTTTTTATGGAATGGATGACACCTCCTCCGTGGAGAGAATGGTCAAGTCGGAAAGAGCCCCGTCCGCAGTGGATATGGACAATGAGTGGGGAAGTGAATGAGATACCTTTATTGACCAACTTTTCCCTCGGGAGTCCTCAGAGGTCTCTTCCTTTGTAACATGAACTCTCTCCGGGTTTTCCATTTGAAGTGCAAACTACAGAAAATAACGACTCGTCTCCTAACTCACCTTCACTCGGTTTCGTGGACCTGATCCGGAACCAGCACGGTTCACGGTTTCGTACCAATATAGAATGTGCCCTACCTTGCAGGGACTACGCTAGACTTCATGACAATGTACCTTACAAGGGTTATGCAGTATGTCAGGTGTTCTGACGCTGCTGGTCCGGTGTAGAGCGCAGACTTTAATAGTACCACACCGCCAACACTACTGACGATTACGATTCTGATGGCAGTAGTGGTAGAGAGTTAGATAGCTGGAATTCTCAATTGAATAAATGTTGGTTTATCCGAACGGCTTTTGAAGATTCTTGAAATTGAGTCCCTGAGTAGCCTTTGATAGCCTCAATTTAATTTGTGGTAAGGCCCCTCCAGCAGCACTTTGCTTCTCGACTCGTCATTCTCGTTTTAATTCCTAATCGGATCATACTAAAACTAAGGCTTTTGACCAGGGTATAGCTACATATAATAGGATAGGGTATAGGACTATCAATATTACAATTTGTATTATCCTGGCTTGGCTGGTCTGGCTGGATACAAAGGATATTTCTTTTCAGCCATTGTGTGATAGAAAAGTTGGCGAGTTTGGTCGTTTACAATTTCCCATGTTGACGTTGTTAATATTAATTTCGTTTGAGTAATGTTTAATCTGCAAAACAAACATAAAGCCGGATTCCGGGGAATTGCGTATTTCCTAGTGACTGGAACTTGATTTGGAGAAAACATTTCATTTCCTGAATTAGTGATATTTTTGTAAAGATTTACATATTTCTGTACATGATTAATTAAAATTAATTCACTAAATAGTACAGAATTTGGAGTTTTTGAGCCCAGAGCATTCAATAATACATATTATATTCAGTCGAATGCAAAAGTCGAAAATTTGGCAGCAGAAGCACATGGGTTTTGTAGTAGCTGTTCTGCATTATCAATTATCACTATAGTCTGTCGTTGAAGTTAATGTGCCCAAGCAGTACCGTCATGTACCTATACCGATGAAAAGTTCGTGTTCCAGATTCCAGACACGTTGTCACTCATTCAATGCCTGGATTTACTTTAAAAGTTCTAAGTTTTGATCTGTTTGAATTAGGAATCTGTAGACGATCTTTGATCTCTGCGTCGGTTGTCGGTGTGTGGCAAGAACGTCTTTCGTTTCTGATATTGCACTTTATCTGTTCATGCTGTCTGTTGAATTCTTTTCATTTCAATTCAAAGTTTTGTTCGGTTTTGTCATGATTCCGGAGTCGAGATTTCTACGAAAAGGAATGAGTCGATTCACAAAATGTGCATGATACTTTTCCACGCCCATTTGTCCTGAAAATAGCCATGTCACTCGTCTGCTCCTGTCACTTGTCTGGAATCTTCGTAGTACAAGGACTACTTGGAACAGATGCGAAGAAGCCAGAAGGCACGCCTCCTTTCTCAAGCTGTAACACATTTGGTTTTAATAAATGTACTTATCACCAACGCTGATCTGGTGTTCCAAATATTGTGAAACGGCATATTCTCTAGAGCTTTCTTTGGAAACGGACATGAATATATCTAGTAGAGTAAGTTTATGATTCGGTAAAATTGTGCAATATAGTTTTTTGGCAAAGCGAAGATATTCCAAAGTTTTAGTCATGGTTCTTTCAACGGGGAAAAAATTGGAGGCCCGTGGTGGGTTTAAAGATCAACAATACAATATATTCGTTTTGTTTCAAAGCCAGATCGTAAAATATAAATTGCATTTGACCACATGTGCACTGGATTAGCACATATTCTGGCGTATGATCACAGTGTTTGCATTAGCTTAGCGATGACATTGGAACTAATATTGTTTCCCTGGAATGGCTCGATTTGAAATTTGCCATGAATAAGAAAAAACGTCCGGCAAATCCCAGCTTAAACTTTCACCTAGTCACCCATATTTAAGTCTGAAAATGCGATAGACCATACCAGACAGGAGCACATTCAACATTGCTCTTTTTTCTGTCTCGGATCCCCTAACTTGTGGAAAGACATTTGGGGCTAAAAGCTGAAAGAACAACGAATCGGTTTTTTTATCCTTTCATTTTGCTCCTCTGATCCTGATTGCGTGGGTTGATACGATGACTGGTAGTATGCAGCTAGAGTCTAGCCTAGTTCGTAGACGAGGATGAGATCAGTGTGCTGTTCTAGTGTTGGCGTTGCTGAAGAAGACGTTCTCGGAATCTTCGTAGTTTCTCCTGAGAAAAAATGGATGAGGAAAATACCTGAAACATGAGCCCACATTTATAATGCTCTCCTCTTTTTTCCCCAAGAACCACTTCAGATTTAGTAAGTAGAGTGAACACGGGTAAGAGGGAAGCAAACCCGTATTCCCGTTTGTCATCTGGCTCGTATCTTCTTTAATTTATTAGTGCATTAGTTATGTTTCTACCCCATAGCTATGTTTCGCCTCGATGAGATAGGTTATGTTATGCTCACTGTTCTTTCAACTGTTACCGTTTACTAGTTTACAAGGAGATAAGTAGTAATACCTATGACATTTTGGTATTAAAAATGAAAAGGTGGATAGACATGCTGCCGCGAATTTTCAAATGTATCTACTTCGTGCATATATTCGTCAGCTAGCGAAGAATGCAAAGTATAGCAGTATGGTGAACTATGACTTATGAATCTGTACTCTGTGCCAACCAGGTGTCAATCATGCGTATCACTTTAGGATTTGAACGACTACCAAACTAGCAATACTTGCGTTTGTGCATCTTTCCTTCTGAGAATGTCCCTAATACTTCCAGCTCAACGAATCATTGAGCCGCATCTCACAGTTTGCTCCAAATCACATGCACCCTCTGAAATTGAAGGCAGTCATGCAACCGAATTCTACAATGCAAGGTTTGATTTAGTTTCAAAATTCACTGTCCTCAAAATTTATATTTAGTGTAAAAGTTCCTTTTTTACTCAAGCATGCATGCTGAAATGGAGCTGACTTTGCAAATATTGAGATTGAGGGACATTTTCTTGAGCTATCTGTAACATGGAATTTTATTTCCCTGCAATTCCCATCATTTCCGGAAGAACTCATTTCCTTGCTGACAGGAATTGCCCATCTAATCCCGTAGTTGGTACTTCTCTCCTGGGTTTGACATTTTATTTTATGTCCGGCTAAATTGGAAATAAGCCGAGTCGCTTAAACAAGACCATGAATCTTAAAAAATTAACTCATTGACGTCTACTTTACCGCAAATTCAATATAGCGTAGGTATCTCTTATCTCGGTTTCTATAACCCTGTCGAATATTTATCTTCTTTTATACTTATGTTGCAACTTTGTCTTTGGGTTAGGTACGTTATGTGCTGTACGCTGAACCCCACGGGAAATGCAGGAAAGGAACCGTTTCTCTTGTACATTTCCAGCCGAAATGTACTTGCAAAGTGGACTTGGTTATCTTGAGTCCGTGAATTTTGTAGGTACTCTCGTTCGAGGAACGTTAGTTTGCCTGTCAGTTGGCGGAACAATGATAAATTGTGCATAAAATAGATATTGATGAGAGATTTAGCTCACACGCTAATGGATTCTTGTTCGCAGATGGTTTTTAGTTCCTGAACAAAAAAGTTTACCTTATGGTGTCATGTAAGTAAGCCAGATTTGATGTCACCTATTGACCCAATAAATAGTAGATATCATATAGTACGGTATGTATGGCGGTGCAGCAAGCTAGGCTAGCATGAAAGCATACAGAAGATTTATGTGGAGATTTTAGGGCTTTATTCTGTGTTGAAGGTACATATTTGGAATTTATACCTTGTTTCGTGGTTTCGCGTATGAAATTCAAAATCTTATGATATAACTCGACGGTAGCCTAATCTTGTCCAAACCCGGAAATTCATAAACTGATATTGTGCATTACATGGATGACGTCTTTAGTTCTAGTTCCTTCAAAGTCATTTCCAAGTTTTTGCCCGAATCCCATCTTGTACACACACTCATTTTTCGTTGAGTGAATCTTTCGAGACAGCTATGGCCTATTATAGTTCGTAAAAGTACTCCGAAATTGCATTCATTTATGACTCCTTTTTTACGTCCTGGTCGTAATGTTCTTTATGGTTCTCCAAGGAGGAGAGGTTTGCGGAGCTCCTTCGCTAATAATCTCGATGCGGCGGCTGTTCTGTTGTATTTCCGTTCCCGTTGTCATTGGACTGAATAAATTTCTCATTTTATCAGAAAAACGAAATGCTTTCCGTGTCTGAAAGATTCATGAGCGACGTAGCCGAGAAGTTAGAATAACACCTTCCTGCACGGGTAACGAGGAACACCGGGTTGGGTTTGTATGCTATGGCGTCGAGAAATTAGGCCATTATTCTAGTAACCGTATTGTCCTCGTTCCCCCCTGTTTTATGTGTTCAAGTGTGTAGCTTGTAGTTTCTTTAATACATGTTTCAGAATTTAATTTATTACTGGTCGTGGGAAGCCGAGGTGCACTGGTTGACGCTGAGAAGTTTTATGGGCTGGGATAAGGAGCCGTCTTAGCGTAATGGTACGCCAATTTATTTTCTGGGAAGGTGTAGCAACGTTGTCAAATTGTGTCGCACTCTTGCATTGTGATCTGTGTTCCTTCTTTTTCAATTTCGGAAATATATGGCTTGATCGGATTACCCTGACAAGTTCTTGAGGGTAATGTGACCAAAACAAATCTTCCGAGACGAAAATATGGGGATTTTGATGGAAGGGTTTATCACACGGTTATGTCAAACTGACAAAAAGTTTTTGACATTGAAGAATCTCAACGTTATTATTATGACAGGAGGTGGACGTCTATTTTTGATTTATACACCGGATTATCATTTTCTACAGCTTGTGAATTCCATTCCCCTAATTTTAGACCCGAAAATTTCTAATCATCTGGATTGATCTTTTGAACTCGGTCTAACCCTTTCATAACCGTAATAACGGCTGGTTTGGTTTACCGAAATTTCGCATTGGACAGTTGATAGCTTGAATTATGTATTGTGATATCACATGGCTGGTTCGGCTTATCGTGACATAGCAAATATTTGTAAGCTTTTTATATATTGTTTTTTTTACGAAAATATCGGTTCTAATAACGAACACCGAAAAGCTACATGCAAACAATATATTGGAAATTTAAATCGTCGCAATGGGAATAAGCAGCAGTGTTTCGACCTAATTGTTGGATTGGTCGATTTTCCTCATGTTAAACGACATAGCACAATTTATGCGTTCCCATTGCTTTGGCACGGGTACAAGGAAAAAGCCTTTGTATTTGTGAACACTGTCATTTTTCTGCTGAAGCCCTGGTCTGGACGGAGACATGTTCGACTAGCATTTCTCGGTTGGTTGGTTTAGAGGATATGACGGAATGGGAATGGAGAGGTAATGGGTATGATTCCTTATGATCCGCTCCATTCAAGCGAAGGTTTCTTGTTTGGGAAGGATGTGCCGGGTCGGATTCCTCTAGAGATTCTTAAGAAGACGCACTCAGACTCCGTAAGATGGATAGGACTTATTATGACCTCGACAAGGAAGCCTATTTTCCTTCCCGTAGCTCAAGTTTTCATTTCCATTTTCTATATCATAATCTTCTCTAGGAGATGCAGAATTCCAAGGAAGACCTGTAGTGTAGTGTATCTCTAGTGCCCTTCTTAGTTCGCCCTAATAAGACAAATGCTTTCTTTCACGGACGGAAAATATGCATGCGGGAGGGAAACAAATTACATCTGTCCTCCTGAATACTCGAACCGATATGCAACGCACAGAAATTCTATATGATATTTTTCGGGGTTCTCAGAACCGTTGTGCTCCTTGAACAAACAGAAGTGTAATATATTTCTGCGGGCTGGGCTAAATGCGGTCTAGGGCTAAGCAATAACGTGTGCGTAGGTACAGGCGAAATCAAACTTTAATACTTTTCTAGTTCCCATTGTATATAAATACAGCTCTGTGTTATGGTAGTATTTCCCCTATCCGTCATGTCTATCTACATAATTAAAACTTTATGTCTTTGACCGCCGAAGTCGAGAAATAGAAATTATAGGGGTAGCCAGGCGTAAATTGAATTTAAGTGTCAGGAGAGTGATTTATGAGCTTTGTCATTCGTGTGTGTAGGACTTTAGAGAAACATATTCCGCATTTCGGGCTGGGGCGTCAATTCCACACTCGAATATCTTCAATTGTTAATTGTAATGAATCCATTTTGGTCACCTGACAGATAAAGATGACAATTTTCGGCCTAATTCAAATGTACACTGATGAATGAATGAATGGTACACAAGAGGATAATGTCAAGTTCAGTTACATCCGTCTGTCCCTTCAAGTGATTTTTTATTGACTAGGCTGGCGACCTCAATTTCCGCCATGTAGTCTTTCAAATCTTTGTTTTCTTCATCAATAAGGCGAAGGCAATTTGATTCCTTCTATAGAACAAATACACTAAAGTAGAGAAATCTTTTTACAGCAGTGATAAAGTTAGTTTATGACTTGTAGGCGGTATAGTATACAGGAAACAGTACTTGATTTCGATGCCAAGATTCGAGATTCGGTCTTATGACTCAAGGCGGACAATGCATAGTACAGTACCTATTTCATCTTTAATACAATCATCGTCATGTATTCATCCATTTAATAGAATAAGCTTATTAATTAGTAGAGTGTTTAATGAGTTTCAAACTTTTACGTCTGGAGATCCTACCGAGATTTTAATTTCAAGTCCGTTAAGACGTTCAGAGTCTCCGCAATTCAATTGTTCTCAGCGTTTCGACTTCTTTGAGAGTTTTCTTAATTAAAAGCTTAGCCGCCTAGTGATAACCCTTTTCTTCTTGAGTGTGACTTTTCTGTACTTTGGTAATTTATCATGGTTGATGGTGGAGGTTCTTAAGTTCCTGGGTAGGTTCTATTGTTTGGTGTTTACTGGGGCTCTGTTGGAGTCAGGGTTGGTTAGCTAAGGCGTGGCGAATAATACATGGGCTATTTAAAAAAAGAAATCGATGGTCTAAAGTAAAATTTGACTTTAAACCTTGTTGGTTCTACTTCGTTTTGAATTTACATCCGAAATTCGTATTCCGTATACAGTAAATACTCAGCTTTGAGAATTTTACAACCCTGCTTCTAACACGAATTAAATTAACGTTCTCCGTTGTATTTTGTATTCAACAAAGTTTGATCGAGAGATTGTATTTGACAAGATAATATTCGTTAGGAAAACCCTTAATCTCTTCGTTTCATCACTTTTCCTTGTTTGTTTTTCTCCGCATGTTTCGGGTCTGCTTAAGATTGAATACTATCTTCTTGAGAATAAAGTTCTGAGTTCCCGAGAGCACTTGTCTTGGGGCAGTAGATAAATGAGAGATGATTATTGGGTAGATTGGATGATATTTCATGTTAACCTCTTTTCTATATTTAAGTCGGGATCTCGAAGCAAGAGAATTAGGACGAGGAAAACTTTTGCCATCACTAGCATATGTCTCCCACGTTACATAGAAGAAGGAAACAACTACTACTGCTCTAGAGTGGCTCAAACTTGTAATTGGAAATCTTAGCACGGTTGATATTGTTATGGGGTTTTGTGGACACGCGTAATAATTTGAATTTCAAGGTTTACACTTTTTACTTCGCTTTGGCAGGAACAAAGTAGAACGTATAAAATCTAAAATGGGCTGTAAAAAATTAAAAATTAGCATGACGTTTGGTCATACTGTAAACCTCAATTGGATGAAACGAAGATTAGGAAGTGCAGTAAAAGCAGACAGTTATATTTTGGACATTGTAACATAGCCCATGGTAAAAACCATCGCCGAAACCGACAAAATTCATAACAGACACGAGTATATGTTCTGTGAGGTACAAGATGTTCGGGTGGAATATCTTGTACAACATTAAGCACCTTAAAGCTACATACATCCGTTATTGCTTTATCATTGACTGCACACAAGTCAATAACGCTGGCACCATTATTACATACATATGTAAACTCTCCGTTTAAATCTCCTGTAGTACAACCATTTAGTATAGTTAAATTAGATGTTTCTAAGTCCCTGATCAATAGGTTACCCCTAGCGTTTAGTTTGTTATCTTTCGAAACTCGTATATGTTGGCTGGAAATACCATTATTTTGGAAGAATTTTATCCGAGAATTTAGATCACCCAGTAGTATTATTTTATGATTTCGATATCTATTACTCATATCCTTAAGTCTTGACAAAAAGTCAAGGAAAATATCATTATGCTGAGTAGGTGGATAGTATGCAAAGACAAATAGTTTGCAATCTGCTAGCAGGAAGCAACTGTATTTGTCTTTGTATGCTACTGTGTTTTTTATACCTGATCTTATTCCTAAAATATATCCTAGACTAGGTCTACCCAAATTACTTACTCTAGCGCCGAAGGATTCAATTAAATCGTAATCAAGAAAAAATTGGGTTTTAGGGGTTCTTGTGTGCCATGTTTCGCAAAAGCAAAAAATGTCAGGATTCTCTTTACATATATCTTTATAGAAAGTGTTGTTCTTACCAACTAAACCTTCGATATTGTAGTATAGTATAGTTTTAATCAAGATTAATGGTTTGAGAGTAGGTTTAGAATTTGAATAGGTAAGCATTTTCCAATCTCATTAGCACTATCTGTAGTACTATATTCTATGATTATAATACAGTGTGCATTTGAATTGGTTTTGACACTGTTTTTATATATTCTGCTATATATGTATCAGCACAAATACATCTGGCCTAGGCTAGATACATCGGGCCTAGGCTAGATACATCGGGCCTGGGCCAGATATATCCGGCCTGGGCCAGATATATCGGGCCTGGAATTTCATACGGCCTGTAACATTTATAAACTATAAACATACTTTCGGTCATTCGTAGACTTGCCGACTTATGCACACATTTACATACGACCAGAAAATCAAAGTGGTCGCCAATGATCCCTACGTACGATCGTGCTGCAGTGAGTAAATTATTCACCAACAATTCTTTAAAACTTAAATACATACACGAAAATTCGGCCTAGTTACTGAAATAGATGTGTTTTCATAATACATAGAGGTGTACTGTCAACCTGAGAAAACTTGTTTCAAACCAAAACAAGTGTTGGAAAACTTCTGGGCCAAGGACGATTTGACAATATATGCCTGTATTATGTCCATGTTATTCCAAGGATTTTTCTATTGGTAATTTTAGTTCCACAACAAAATGCTATAGTGCTAAACACTGGAAACATATTAACCTGTATATGTCATAGGCTTGTGTTGCTGATCGTGGACTACCATGTATTTCAACGATGTATATTTAGCTTGAGCAATTTCTTCACCGGAGACATTGATAAACTAGAAGCTCAAAATATAACCGGCCGAAATATCGATACGGAATTAGGAAGAGGCGTTGATGCGGACAATGACCAGCCCTCGCAAGAATATGGTAAATCCCCAATATGTATGTACTTTGCGTCTGATTTTCAAAGTTGCGTGCCTAGTGCTTTTTTTTTACTAAGACAAAATCCAAAAGAGCGCAAGAGGGTAAAAATTAAAAACTGGGCAACAGGGCGGAAGGGCTGTAATGAGGGTGTGAAGCGGCGTCAAATAAATGTGACTCTGCAATCGGCAATGTAAAAAGAGGGCGAGGGCAAATGTTCGCAAAGAGGGCACGAGGACATAAATACGAAAGATCGAAAAAAGGGCACAAGAGCGGAAATCAAGATAGGGCACGAAGGCGCCAGAAAAACGAGACTCATCTACAATGTAAAAAGAAAGCACAAGGGCACAAATCAAGAATAGGGCACGAAGGCATATCTTCCGCACTGGATGAGTCATCGGGTTAATAATGCTGTTCAATTTAATTTCCAGAGCCTGGTGATATTGCACTGGAAGTACTGGGTATCACGAAATACTTCAAAACGAAACGAATTCTGAATCACATTTACTTTGCGATCAAAAGAGGGACTATTGCGGGGATAATGGGAGAGGATAATTCAGGAAAAACTTCGCTCATCAAGATCATCACGGGTCAAATGCGGAGTTCCCTGGGAACAGTGAAATTAAGCGGAATTGACCTGGCGGAGTATCGGAGACCGTATTTGGCCAGAATCGCATACTGTCCGGAGTTCAACGCTATTCATGACCATATGACGGGATTTCAAATGATGCAGCTCATGGGACGCCTCAGGGGGATTCCATATGACTCCTTGGATATTCATATACGGCAATGGCTTCAACTGATGGGTGAGCGCCCAGCGCTGCGCTGGTAACCGGCATTAAATTTATGGCGTTGTTCAAGGGCGACCATTGCTGATTGCTAGGCTAACTGGAATTCCTAGGGAAAATCTCCAGGTTTCATTTGCATATCGTGGTGGCATAAGATAACTCAAATATAGAAAAATAAGGTTATGTTGGTACTAGCAGAATTTTAAGTATTGATTCAGTTACGGCTATTACTAGAACCTAGATAGAAATGCTAATTGTTGAACCCAAATGCGTTTTTCTTTGTATAAAATGGGCAAGGTTTTCTACGGTCAGAACTTTTCTTTCACACGGCTAAAAATATAAGTATTACTCTGTACAATAGGACACAGCAACAGATATAAAGACATGCGGTGACAAACCGATTTCTGGTACAGAAACCATTTAACAAAATGTGTACATTTCGTTACGATGTACCATCGCAAGGTTACAGACCTGGAGAAATACAAAACATTACATTCATTACGATTAATTACTAAATTACTGATATTTCGCATGTCTGGCTTGATATCTTATCCATTTTGTATTATATTAATGACACCATCGCCAGAAGTACTATCAGCAAAGGTGGTTGAGCAAGCTCTTTATAAAAGGCTCAGGTGTTGTAACGTCAAATAATTCCTGAATTCAAAGTTTGATTTAATAATATATTCTTGAAATAGGATTTGACGATAAGCAGATGCATTCTCAGTGTATCTCCTATCCACCTGGAATGCAGAGGCGTCTCTGTGCTGCAATGACTTTTATCGGCAATTGTGAAATTCTAATTTTTGATGACCCCACGGATAGACTGGATGCCATGGAACATACAAGATTCTGGGATGTTGTTGAACTGGTCCGGGCTTCTGGGCAGTCAATAATTTTCACATCCAAAAGTGCGGACGAATGCATTCAAATTACAGATAAAATAATTGTACTTCGAAATGGAGAGGTTCGAGCAATGGGAAGTCCGCATCATATCTACGAAATTTCAACTAGAAGTAAGGCTGCAGGAGCTGAAAGCATAAAAATACATACTCATAAAAGCAACAGAACAAACCAAATTACAATTTTAACTCAAGCTATTTTCATTAACTATTTTTCTTTGAACAGAATGGAGCATCATGGTCCGATTTCGTGCTGAGGTTCACGGTCCGATTCAGGAGAGATGGGATCGCATTGGAGTTCTTCAGCGTTATATAACGGATGTGTTCTGGTTAGTGGCTTAATTCTAATACCTATTACTTACCATTTTGCACATCTCAATTAGCAAATATAATCAAACAATATTGTTATTTTTAATATTTAGCAATTGTGCGCTGAAAGAACTTCTGGACAATTTACTTTTGTTCCACGTTCAAGACCTGGAAAGGATCTATCCATTGAGCTATATGTACAGAATCCTGGAAGTCGCGAAACATGATATGCCGGACTTAATTGAGGAGTAAGTTTTAGAAAATACAGTGATCTTTACACATTTCGCTCCAAAAACCGCAATAATCTTAAGTTTGCAAAGATGCGTACACAAAATTCCATCATATTTTTGACGTTGACGTCAGATGCATCTCTGCGTTCAATGACCAATTTCGATATTCTAATTGAATATCATGTTAAGGATTCAGATAGGTAATTACCTATAATTGTTATATGCTCGAAAAATATGTCGATTTCGCCCAAATTTTTCTCACAGGCAAATCGCAATAACACGAACGTAGATAAATGAAGAATGAACCACAAACCACACCGTTGAATACAAATACAAATACACATAAACACTCGATCCTAAGAAGCACATATATAATAGTGTTATAAGTTAGTCGCAGGAATAATAATTGATTTTCTGTTTCAAAAATTCATCACGACCTTAGGTCAATAACACCCATCATCAATATGTTCTCCATTAATTCCCAAATTCCCACACGTGTCCCCCAAAAAGCCAGTCTTTTTCATCAACACAACACATAAAGGTAAAGCTTAACCTCCGCTATTTACATACCATTATACGACGTAGGAATTTTTTGTGTATGATTAATTGGATATACACAAATCATACTTAAATAGGTACATTACACAGTAAGCCATTTACATCTGTATCTGGAGTAACAAAAACAATGACGGTTAAACTCATCATAATGTATGTGTTATAAAATACGGAGATACTACATATATTGCAGAGCTTAACATAAATAGGATGCCTACAATGCAATACTGGTTGCATTACTGTAATAAGGTTAAAGTTAACTGTAACTAAATAAGTAAAAAATTCATTATATTGGTTTGATTTGTAGCTATTTCATCGAGGAAACCAGCCTGGATGAGCTGTTCGGTCATATTTCAGATGACTTTAAACTACGGTTAAGCTCAGACGCGTCCCTGGATGAAACGCCAAAAGGACCTTCAGAAGATGTCAATAGAATTCGCCCCAAAAACGAAAAAATTCTGGAATACAATGATACAGATTAAGGTTACAAACAAGGAAGAAATAACCTGTCTAAATAAGTTTAACTTAGAAACCGAAGTAAAACTCGTAACACGTCGATACAGGCTGAGCTACGTAGTATAGTATATCTGAATTATTCATGACGAAATTCCATGACTTGAAAAATAGGTACTGATATTAGCTAAAACAAACAAATTCGCTAATGTTCACCTGCAACGTACGGAAATGAATTAAGACCATTTTGATCCTTGCTAAATGGACAGCAAAGATTTTAAATTCGAACAATAATGAAGGTACGTGGTATGGAAAGTATGAAGATCTTATAGTTGTTGAGGCGCTCAACTTGCCTACCGCTGTTCCCAGCCGCCACGCGGCCCGTGACCTTGATTGGGATTTGGGCCTCTCATTCGCATTCGCGGCTGCTGAGGTCGCATTCCGCGGGGACCACCAGGGCCCTGCGGCGGTGGACCACGGTTCATGCCACCGTGCCCATGATTATTCATGGGCATGTGCATTCTCATATCATGTTGTGGGCCGCGCCCAGGACCCGGACCACCCCAAAACGGATTCTCCTCTTGTCCGTGATTCATGTTATTATAGCCTTGTCCATGGCCATGTGGTGGACCTTGTGACTGTCCATGAGGTGGGCCATGTTGAGGACCCTGCTGTTGCTGACGCTGTTGTGGTGGGAACATCCGGTTGGGAGGTGGGCGATCTTCCATTCTTTCATTTCGATCCGGTCCGATGTAAATCCCGGAAGACATACCCATCGGTCCAAACCCTACATTGGGATTGAAGGCTTCAAAACTACCATCCCCGCCCATTGGTGGTGGCGGAGGGGGTGGTGGTCCAACATTCGGATCATTCAACCGTTCTGGACCAGGTCCAATTGGATTCTTAGTGAAGATTGGTGCACTCCGGCCTAAAAATTTAAAAAGAATTGGAGATTAATGTGGAAACCAAGTGTCACTTTCTCGTGCCTTGTCTTGTCTCATTATCAACTCTTGACTTACTCAAGTCCCGTTCATCTTCTAATTCGTCCTCAACCTTGGAATCGTTCCAAATAGCTTGAAATTTTTTTGGAATGGGTTTTTGGTACGGGGTTTTCTTGGGAAGAAGTTTTTCTTGTTTCGTAGAGTGCTCTGCTTCTGCAATGTCTAAACCTGGAATCATGAGCTCCTGCTCTTCCTTCTCTTCTTCACCTTGATCAACTTTGTCTTCTGGGCCCATCCCAGGAATAAATGCTTCTTCTGTACAAAATAATTCGAAAATTACATGAATTTAATTGCAGGGTTATCAAATATTATTTTATATTTTATTTAAATTAGAATCATACCCATATCGTTGTCATCTACAGTCGAATACTCATGGAAGGAATGACCTCTTTCACGAACAATATCACCAGGTTTTTGTCGAGTCCAAAACTTGGACGTATGATCATTGGAACCGGAACATAAAATATGTCCCACAGGATGCCAGGCAAGGGTCCAAATAATATTTTCATGAGCAGCTTCAATTGAGCCTACTTCCTTATCACAACTGAAAGAAAAATTTGTGATATACAATGCAATGGAAAATACAAGCTGTAAATATTCACATTCACCTGGCCAGGTCAAGCAAGTTAACCTATAATTGACACTATACTATACATACCCAACGTTCCAAAACAGGATTGACCCATCTGACCCTCCAGTCGCAAATAAATCTTCATGAATGGGATGCCAAGCCACACAAGAGGCTTCCTTTTTGTGACCCCGAAAGATTTGTAATTCTTGAGACAATTTCCGGATGTCAAATAGTTTGACTAGATGATCTCGTGAGGCCGTTACGAGCCAATTCCCATTCCGATTCCATCGTGCATCCATTACAGTCGATTTATGAGCATGACTGAGTCAAAAGAACAACAGCTGGTGTCAGTGCTAGGCTCAAAACGGAAAAATGAAGTGACAAAATAAATTCAAACATACATTGTGGCAAGTGGAATTCCAGCTTTTGGATCCCAAATCTTAATTGGTTGTTGATTATCCTTCGACCCAGAAACCAAAATGCCCTTGTGAGGATGCCAGTCAACACATTTGACGTCAGCTCCATGTCCTCTCAGTACTTTCTCCTCGTAGCATGTATAAAAATCCCAAATCCGAACAGTTCCATCATCAGAACAGGAAGCGAACTTCTGATCGGATGGACTGAATGATAAACCTCGTATCGCTTCTTTGTGCGCCTGTTAGTTTACAATTTTATGATAGTTTTCGATAGTAATTATAGAATATTCCGTGTGTAAGACAATCACTAAAGTGCAGTGCAACGTACTTGGTACATCTTGACATTGTTCATATTAGACTGCCAATACTTAACATAGCCCGCATGATCTCCAGTCACCATCCAAATGTCATTATGAGACCATATCATGGAACGGACTGGACTATCATGAGCTTGTAGAATAGTTTCAAAATTAAATGTTAGGCCATTCCAGAGAGTAAATTCTCCTGATGAGGCACCCGTGACAAGACGACGACCTTCCGGAGTCCATGCCATGGAAAAGATTGGACATCTCATTTTGTTCGTGGCAGACTTTACATATCTAGTTGTAACGGCATTTGTAGAATTGTCCAATTGCATTGCTGGAGGAACTGTGTCAGGGGCATAGGAGTAGTCCGGCTCTAATCCGCGTCGATCCCGATGATCTCTTTGCCATACTCGGTTCTGAATTTCAAATTATAAAAATCAATCAGAATCCGTTTATTACAACACATATCCCTCTAAAATTGCAACGAAGTATATAAAAAAACTTTACGTACCTGAAGTTGCTTAATTACAGCAGCATTGTAGTCAACCGTTTTCCGAACTAAACTCTTACGAAGCCTCCGGCCATCATATTCACTGCCATCAGCGTTAGTTCCACCACCACCAGGAGTACTACCAGAAGAGCCTGGCGGCGGAGGTCTAGGAAAGAGCCGATAGGGCTGATAGGACATTCTCTGTCTGTGCGTTTGACCATGTCCATGATGATGGGGACCAGAGTGATGATGACTCATCTGTGAGGGTGTGGGGAATCTTGGGGGACCCATCATTCTGTGTGGGGATGTCGGAACTTGAACACTTCCACTCATCTTTTTCTATTCTATTTTGATGCAGTTCTGATTCCAGAAATAAGAGCCAAACTGTATTTCCTTCTCGAGGAAGAGGTCAATCCAAGAACAATTGGCACTTCTGCAAAAATTAGAAAAGTAAAACATGAAATATATACAGAAACAGACATCGAGTCGGGATCAATAATCAATTTTTAAATATAACTCAGCGATTGTACTCAAATCAGGATGTGACTAATTTAAAGACTTCTCAGACTTCACTCAGACTTTTGACTAATACTTGTCTGACCGCGTTAAATGATGGTCTGGCATTGTCTAATGCTAATGGTTGTCTTACCGCGCGCTGACCATTGACGGACCATCATTTAACGTGGTCAGACCATCATTTAGCGCGGTCAGGCCAAAGACTAATATTTAACAGTCATAGTCATATCATCATTTAATTAATGTATTCAAACCATAACTTGACGCGGTCAGATCACCATTTAACGTGGTCAAACCATCATTTTACGCGGTTAGACATCAGACATTTGAGGCGGGGTTAGACAACCCTTAGACGAGGTAAGAGAGCCATTAGACTCGGTAAGACAAACTATTATGTATTAGACGCGACGCGGTAAAACAGCGATTAGACGCGGTAGGTAAGACAACTATTTGGCGTGGTCAGAAAACCATGTGCCATTAGACGCGGTCATACAACTATAACTATCAACTATTTGACAAACCCAGACCAACATTTGGCGTAGTCTAGGCTAGCCGTTCTGAGACACTCTCCACGGCACGGGTTCCTCTCCACGCAGAGCATTGACAGCCACATTCAACATTTGACATTGACAATTGAGCATTGAGTATATGGTACACAGTCAATAGTTGACAGTGGCAGCGTCCACAAACTTAGCGCGTTCAAACAAGCATTTAACGCGGCCAACTGGTGACTAGTATTAGTCAAAAAGCTGAGAATCATTTAAATAAATTAGTGACACCCAACCCTCAAACCGATTCTTGTGTACTTAATACATACAACATACAACATAATTCTAGCGGACCTTTGTCCCACGGACTTCAATCCGTTCTGCCCTCGTCCATGCTTGGGTGAGTTAGTGTAGTTCCTTGATTACTTCTCCAAAAGTTGCTTCCGAACAACAGAATAAACACAATTATTAGCTAACTGACTTCGTCACTCTTGGTTTAAAAACACCGATAAATTGAAATTAATTTCAAAACACCGAATTTTAAAACTCCAACAAACTCATGCAAACTACGACTTTGGATTTCCCGGCTTTTCCGTCGCCGCTTATGCTCGCTGCTCTCATCTCGTCTCATTTCGTGTATTCATGTTCTATGCTCTGCACGATACCTAGCTAAGTATACATAGAATTCGTTTCGGTTTAATCTTAGGTAAAATGGGTAAAATAAATAATAACGCTGAAATTAATTAGCGTGAAAGCTTACGTAAAAGTAAGCATTCTGATTAGGTTAGTTTAAATGTAAAATAATCCTACTAGGTAAGTAAATGAGCATATAAAAAATGAAAAATGATTTATTATTAAAAGTGCCGACAAGAATGGTGAAACTTGCCGCAAAACGTGTTCTGACAAAACTATTTTTCACGATTATAATTTGTACAAGTTTGGTTATGTTAGGTTAGGCGTTACACATTTTAAGTTAATTTGTCTCCGGACTTGTGCAAATTAGAATTTTCGCCAAGTTTCAGCATTTTTGTCGGCACCCATTTTCACCTTTTAACTACTTGGATGTTTCATTTCTGGTTTGGACAGAGAAGAGGCATATGCATGATTATCCCGTTTTATGTAAAATGTTTCTAGCTTAATTTTGAAATTCGAATTCATCAAACTTAGGTATAATCAGTGATGTAGTGCGGTAATTAAAAATTAAATCAATATTGCATAAGGATGCGGGTTAGCCTTAGCCCTATTATGACTTTGTGACAATAAATTAGCCATTATTTGGTATTGGGAATTGGGATTCCCAAAAGGATTTATTTTTCTCGCCAGATTATGCTGGACTTTCTTTTATAATGTTTTGATAAGATTTCTTAACCAATAACCTATAGGTCATGGTCAAGGGATCTTGAGGCTCAAATTAGCACTCCGCCATTGTCAATTCCTTAAGAATGACAGGAGCGTGATGGTCCTCTGTTGCGGTCACAGCTGTGAACCCAAGGCTTTTGAAGTGGTCTTCGACTTTTTTAACGGTTTCTGGGGGTGCATCCGGCGTGGTGAAAGCCATCCACCAGAAGTTCTCACGACCAAACATGCAAGTGGCCCCAGCAATGTAGGTTGAGTTATCGGTCTGGGTAATCACATTGGATCCAGCATCTGTCATAGAAAATTTTAAGGTCAATGCCACCATATGGTCATTTCGAACGCCAGACATATTTGCAGCTTCGCGCTCATTATAATATTTGGCGTTATGGCATGTGCTGCCATCTTCCCATCGGTATACCAAATTGTTATGGATATATCGAACTATGCGTTTGAAACTAACATAGAACCTCCGTAGTCCGGATCTTTGGAATGACCCCAGTACAGTACTGCTCTTCAATCTTCCCTCGGTGTTCACATTGGTAGGACAGTCGAACGACGCCGGTAGCGGTGAGCTGCGTGATTCCGCCCATTCCCCAGCAATAAATGTGATTCTCTCCGCCGACCTCACGCTTACGCCTCTGCTTCTCAATATTAGCCTGAGGGTCATTTTTGACCCATTTCCAGTTCTCCTCATTTTCGCAGTTGTTGCATCGGGAGTGGAGCGGAATATGCATCCCCTTTAATCCAGCTTGCGAAAACTAACAACATATGTAGAAATATTCAATTGTTCCAAAAAATACTGGAATTTTTGTATGTATCAACAAGGCTTACCCAAGCATCATCAACTGGAGCGGGCTGAATATGCAGGCATGGCTTGTAGCCGTAAACGCAGCCCAAGATGGACGCTAGTATGGCCAGGGTCCGAAACATCTTGTGCCGAGTTAATTACAGTTACGGGAACAAACTCAAACTACAACTGACTTCAATTAGGTCCACGTCCTTTTCGGCGATGGTGGAATAAGGTCACTCATCTGGGACAGTGACCGCGGCATATATACGTACAATGTACCATTAAATTCTGGCTCCTGACACCATGACATACAAAGATCGTTCGATTACTCCCTTGTATCTACCATTACGGAAATGAAAGCATGTCAACGTCTAAATTTTTGTTCATTATTCAATGTTTTTTTGTTCTGAATCTCCTGAGGTCAATGGACGCTGAGACCTAATTGCTTATTTTGTGTAAAAAATTCCACACAGGTTCATTAACCTTTTGAATATGATATTTACTGACAAAAACTTTTAAGTCAGTATTACATGCTTGTACACAGTACATCCGCCTTACCTCGGATGCTACCTTACGGCCAACACTCCAGCACATTTAGTCGTAAAAAGTAGCGTATTGATTTGTCTTATTTAATATTTTCATGGCCAACGATTTTTGTATTGCGTTGGGCTCGGGTTGCGTAATTATCTGGGTTAGTAGGTCACTGTCGGTTTCTCTGGATAAGGCAAGGCCACGCACGATGCATGTCACAAGTATACTATGTATACAAAGTATTTTCATGATCCATGCCAATATTTCTAAATCCATATGAGGACCTACCCACAATACAATCATAATGTTACTTCATAGGTTGATTAAGTGAACCGCAAAAAGATACGCACCACACAATGTTTCGAATCTACATAACGTATTAATTGACACTCATACATTAAATTAAATTTCATTAAAATATGTGATGCGCAACGTTTAAGCTGTAGATCTAGTAGCGGCAGTGGTTAACCTACATTGCATAACTGGACACTGGAGACCGCTAATCGTAATCGTAATCGTATCACGTAGCACCTCCTCGTCTAATATTAGCCTAAGGGATCTGGACCTGGCGAATTGATACACAGAATACAAGCATTAAGCATAGGAAATCATTAAAAGTTTAATGTTTCATATAGGTTTAGGTATATAAGTAAGATAATAACTTAACTAAGCTTTATCTTTACTTTTGGAATTACTGCGCAGGAAGTTAACCTGTAACCTGTTACAATTATGTAATTTTTTCGAATTGTTTACGGTTTTAACTTACAGTACCCTTGTAAGTAAATCGTAAATCGTGAAGTTGTTTACGTTTAAAAACACCGGATTCACAGAAAGCATATATGCCCTGTAGCATTTAGTTAAGCAATCGCTGTAGGTAGTACTACTTAAAGATCTTGAATTTTCCAGTTTTCTTTGAATCTTTGCGTCGTGTCTGAAATATCCAATGATACTGTCTATCATGTTTATTACTTCGGATATAATAACGATACATACCTACTGTACAATTACAGTAGGACATAGCTACACCGAATAAATTCTGTAATATTTGACATTTAGAGCGTAAATGTATTGGCAAATATAAATACCAATTGACAACTAACAAAACTAGTCTTCCGCCTCTTCTGTTATTGCAGACACTGAGGGTAGGACAGGGTTAATTTGCATACCAATTAGCCTTGAGAGATTGGATCTGCTCTATAGCTTTGGCTTTCCTCCAAAGTATTCGTCTTCCGGATTCGTATTATGGCGTGACCGGTCGTGATATTTAATGCTATAAGTTAAAATGTGTGTCATTGCCCGAGCTAATGGTCTGATGCATGACCCATGAGGTTGAGGCACATACATTTTCATTTAGCTTCCTGTTTCCTAACTTTCTTGAAGGTTATTTTAGACAGTATATCTCAGGGTTTACAACCAAAATATATCTTCAGTATTCCAAGCATTTCCCGGTCATTACATGAATGCTTAATCCTAGATTTTCTAAAAAGTATAGTTTATGGCGAAAACACTCAAATATCCTCAAACGAAAAAACGAAGTCCATTAATATACACGTGTGTACTTAAAAAATGACCAGCGCAATACCTCGCTGAAAAGCTAAATGCCTGGCTAATCCAATTGGCTATTCGGAATTGCGCATAATTACCTGTTACTGTTACAAGTTTTTAATTTTAACTATTAGAACTATGGGCTATTTTATCATATTTCTGCAGCAAAATTTAAATACCTATTAGACAATTAAGCCCAATTTGGAATAGCCTATGTGATTTTCAAGGTCTTTAGTTCTGGAACGAGATATATCGCGATTTATACCGTTGAAGTAGCGTTCAAGCTCGAAGTCGTACTTACTTCGCCTAGCAGGTTTCGTCAAAAACTAACTTAACGTTAAAACATAAATAAATACGTGACCGTGTGTGAATCTCTAACCCAGTCTGTATAGCTTAGTTTGAGTTGAGTTTCACTTTTGCGTTAGGTATTTAATTTTAAGCACTATTAGGCTGTTGATTCAATGAATTAATGCATAGACACGTCAATGTTGTGAAAAACAGCTATTGTCATTGTCATACATATTTGGTTGATTCGCAACTTTCTAAACTCAAATGAGGCATCCAATTTAAATCCAGTTGCTCGTTTCTACATCATTTGTGTCTCGTGGCATGTCATTTCTCTTTGTTATTTATTGCATTTTGACTGGCAATATTTTTGTTCACCAGCTTGGCCAATTTTAGCCAAGTTCGTGTAAATAATGCTACCGCGATACATGTACATTTGTAGATATCACCCAGAATGCTAGCCATCACTGTAATTTGTTTAAGAACAGAAAGGTCTTATGGGATGAACCCTACTGTGTCAGTCTGTTATAATCAAACATATGTAGTTAATTTGTTTTAATCGGTGTACTCAAACTGCCGCCAAGCAGATTTTGCAAATTATTTTGCTACCCAGCCAAAAAATAACGCAATGACAAGGAAGAAAACAAATAAACATTGAGTCTAGTTCGCGTTTTACTACTTGCAGGTTTTACAGTTTTATTTGCATATTTTTGCACACCATTTAATCTGTTAACCTAGTTTCGGAACCACGAAAGCTGTCGCGGTCTCGTCTACATAGAATTTCAAGGGCGACTCTGCGCTCGTTTTCGCACTTCAGTTCCAGTCTGACTTGAGTTTATCGCCCAATCCTCATTACAATAAGTTACATGCTACGCAGTTCCTGCTGGCTCGTACGACGCCAATTCTGTGTGTCACTAGGACAAGGAGCGGCGTAGATTCTATTGGCTCGTGTGGGGGGTGTGTGTACTATAAGATACATATCCGGACGTTGTTAGCGTAATAGTAAACCAAACGGCCTTGGGAGCATTTCTGCAATATTAGTGCAAAATATTTGGGAGTGACTAGAGAAACCACTAGATAGCCTCTTGACTTTTTACGCTTGCCCCATGAGGTACAGGGTTAGGGTATGTATGGTTAAAGGACCTGCACGTGGTATGGCGTTATAAAGCCCCAATAATTAAATAATGTGTGCCAACGTCACGAACATCGGACCATCATCATCCACAAATCACAATAACCCCGTTGTTGTGTTGGCGAGGATTTGGCTACTTTGTAAGGTGGCGTGTGGTGGTGGTGGTCCGATGTGGTGAGGCATATAATTCCCATTCACACACGTATATGGGTATTGGATGTACTATGCGAATTTACCATAATGGAAGGGGAATTCTGGTTAGGCGTTACGTTATTGTTTAATGAAATGGCATGATGTGATGAGCCCTCATTTCATGTGCTTTTTGTATAAAACTACATACAAAGCAAAACGTGCATTTTCTAATGTTTCAACCAGGTTTATATTATTTTCACGCGTTTTGAAAATAGTAGTTAATTCTCGCCTGAAGCAAGCATAAACTGTATTTTTACCTAAAAATTCTATGGAAAACTTGGAATATCGTTGTATATTTATCTTTACTAACAGCTATTCTCATATGACACCATAACCAGGAGTTAAGTTTGTCCATGAAAAACAGATGCGTTAGGCGTGGGTGAAATTATGCCGAGTGTCTCCGTATGCGTATATGTAGACTACAATAAGATAGGTAATTACGTACAGAGTGTAATAAAGAATTTATGTTATTGTTGTTATTGTCTTAAATCTAGTACTGCCTTTCCAGGAAATTACATTAGGATTTCATCATTGTTGATAGGTATCGTGTTGGTAGGTCGAGGGCTCGTTGTTGGACCGTATTGCCAAAAACAGATTTTTGTTGTATTAATACCGCTAAAATTTCTGCGTATCGAATTAAACAATGAATTTGACAAATTTTAGACAATCAATGTTTTTACACGTGCAACTGTAGCCAGCAATGCGTAATTGTACAATCAGCAGATACTCCATATAAGTACATTTGATGATTGACGCCTTCCTTACGTGGTACAACGGCACACTTAATATGACGCAAGCTATACCATGGATAATTCTTTGGAGTTTCTTGATTGATACCGCGTGGGTGTAAATCTGTAATGGTGATGAATGATGAAGACGAATGCTGATGAACGATGAACAAACAACTTGTGATTCCAATATCAAGTGTTTGATGAACAGTGATTGGCCAATTCCACTGAAGGAAAGTTACACGTCGTCGTTTCCTAAG
The DNA here is from genome assembly GCA_034694925.1 of Ceratophysella denticulata. Lineage (NCBI taxonomy): Eukaryota > Metazoa > Arthropoda > Collembola > Poduromorpha > Hypogastruridae > Ceratophysella > Ceratophysella denticulata. The sequence continues at coordinate 31,729 of JAQFYT010000082.1, forward strand.
TCTATTAAGATTAGGATGTACATATTTCGATATCATATGTGTATATATAATATATATATATAGTACAGTACGTCCTTCCATCAAACATCTAATCTTGTTTACTACAATGTAGGAGTTTCGTAAGAACTTTTCAGCAGGGACGATACAATAACATTCAGTGTATAAATACGAATTATAGGGTATTTAAATCAAGTATATTTTAGGCAAACGCTCAAAAAAAGTTGTAACTCAAGTATAAATATTTGTATAGGTACTCATATAAAATATGACATTTGTCCACCCGGCTGGACATAGCATAACTCGTCCTGTTTACAGCTTCCAAGTACTAATCTAATTCGTAATGCATAAGAGGCTATGATTCTTCGAATATGATAATTATATACAGACAGTATGAATATCCACCAATAAGAAACGTGTTTTACTTCTAAAACCCATGTAGATTAATCTAACTGTAAAGTATCCCTGTTTAACTGTTATCCTTCATCCTTGTACATATAAAAATGAGCCATAACCATATAAGTTGGATTATCTAATCTGGCCAAGCCTTCAAATCCTTCTCAAATCGAAGGTTTGACCTGCTTGTGTCAATGTTGGAATCATAAGGCCGGTCATATGAGGCTATAGACTCGGCGGGGCTTCCTGATATGATTGATGGGCGTATATGCGACAGTTCTGGTGATACAAACAGACGTACACATTCGAGATACGTAATACGTACGTACTATTATATATTACCTAGGTACACAAACTTCAAACAAGGCAAGACATTGTAGCTCGGTTTATCCATCCAAGGTGCGCTAATATATAATTTCATAATTTGACAAACAAGACAGACTTTGAATCGTAGTATCGTATCAAATTTTGATTGGAGCTTACTTTACTATACGGAAGCTTTCAACGAAAGGCTTATAATTTTTCTAAAAACAACTTGCGAGTCTTGTTTGAGTCTAAAAGTCAAGCCGGCTTGATAAGATTAGGTAATCCAAAGCCAAAGCCATAATTAGTTTACGCCACGCTAATGCAATGCTACACGCTACACGCTCCACGTTTTCCTTTTCAACTTTGAGCTTGGCTTTAGCTTTAGCTTTGGATTCTAATTTCTAATACTACAAATACAAACTACATAATAGCTCAGCGTTTGTTTTTGAGAGTCAGACGAAGTCAGAAGTCAGAGACGCCTGGACTGGAACCTTTACCAAGTATTTAATATTTAATCAACCGCAAGTTAAGTGCCTTGACTCCAGTTGGACTCAAACTGAGGCATACAGATTATCCTGCAGTCATACATTGTACATATGTTGCAACTAAGTAATAAATATCAATCCCAAACTGCAAAAGCTCCATTGAAACGTTTTAATTCGTGTGAATAAGGAAATGAAGTTGAAATCAGTTTGATTAGCTGAAGTTTGAATTAATTTTAACTCTCCCCTTTGCCCTTTGTATATGTTTACGTGTTTTTAACGATAAACAAACAAAACACTTTAATTACATACAACCATTTATTCCATTTGTCAACCATTCCCTATTGTGTTGTGTGCTTTGTGCGGGATTAATACGGCTGTTTACTAAAGTGAATTTCTTCCTGGACGTCATTGAGGTACTGTGAGTTTACTGTTTAAAATTTAAGGTAAACAATTACAAATGTCATTTACATCGCGTGTATTGCTGCTAATGTGCGTCATTCAAAATGACCTTATTGTTTCAAATTGTTGCTTTCCGAGCCGCTTCCGTCAGGAATATTAAAAAGGCATGGTACAAAGCTAAAAATAGTCTCTCCACGTTTTTACGAAGTGTTTCCAAGTCTGTGGTTAATTTTGGGCATGTTACCAGCACCAGCCAAGAGACAAACAAATTACAAAAATTCTCGTGGTGGGTGTCAGTGTAACTAGCTGATAAACACGGTGTATATATTGAGTATTTACAAAAATTCCAGGTTTATTCAGCTATTCGTATATGCAAGTCTTACAAGCAACCAACCAAGGCGTCGGCGTTTCTGAGAATATATACATATTTCCATCTTCAGATCATTTGTATTTTGCATTTACATTTTACATCTGTGCATTGACGAAAAGCAAGCGGTATACTATGTAGAAACATTCGCCTTCGTATTCACCATTTACGAGCGCATAATGTGGCATTGTGTCATTGGAAATCCAATTCAGCTTGCCTCTGCTGATTACGAAAAATTTAAAGTACCGATGCAGTTTCAAATTACTTGCTAAAACATAGGGCATATGATCATGGTAACGGCATATTAGTCATGATGAATGATTAAGCTCTAACCTCGGGATTAACTGGCTGTGGGTTAAACCCGTATTAAAGTACTATTTCTATATCACAGCCAGAGCAAACAAATAATTAGCTGAATTGGCGAGATAAACATCTTCTACATGCCGTATGTCGTTGCTAGATGATTCCCTGTTGGAAGTTAACGAAATTGTAGTTTGCAGTAGGTGATAGTCTACGCATATATACATAGTAAGTTTGTATTTATTTGTGCTATACCATACCTACTCATATATGATTTATTAGTATGGCATAATGTTAACAAAGGCTTAGCTGTTCGTTCACCATTCTGTTTTGGCACATGGTTTATGAAATATTCAGTACTACAAAACTGCACAACACGTGTCAACCTTGTGTGTTTTAGAGGTGAAGTTGAGTAGGTAATTGTGATTAGACGGGATTTTTTGTACGTGTTTGCTTTAGCAAGCAGATTATGCTTCCTGGCTCCTCTTTTTCCCAACGTAATCCCGAATCTAAATTCATGTATATTTTGGCACCGGTAGATAGTTCCAATGAATTAAGAAATATATTAGAGAATTATTGAAACAAAAATGCTCCCGTTTTGTTGCAGTTTTACAAATAAAATTGTTGTGCATGAAACATTTGACCAATCGAATACTGCTCGAATAGGTCGAATCGCGTGGTTTTTATTACAGTGATAAGCGTACAGGAATTGAGCTTGTTTTTGGTTGCAAAAAAGCAAGTTACATTTTCAGCATAGGATTCTCAATTTTCACAGAGATGCCACAAACAATAATGGACGGAAATGGCATGATATTTGTAGTTTGACGTTCATGAGAAAGTTGTGCTCTCAAGGCTATTGTTCTTCAAAGTCAGACCACCACTTTCTGGGGTTGTACACAGTTCAACAACAATCCGTCATTCATTGTCATTGGCCCATGAAAAACCATGAAAAAAATGCCCCATAGTTTAACAAAGGATTCAGAGCGTGTTCTGTGAAGTTCTATGCTCATGATCTTTGTTGCATGCGGGTAGCAGGTGTACTTAGTAATGCTACCTACCTAGGGTAAAGAAAATGCAAAAATTCACGAGCCAACGGGCTTATTGTTCTGTGTACATGTTCCATGTTCTTATTCCGTGAGTGCCAGGCCAGGTGAAAATTCAATAAATATTTTATAGATGCAAGGCTGGATGCAAGGAATTTGCCAGATATATTTTCAGGGAGCAGAAACATATCGGACAAGACATAAGACATACAGACATACGGACGCTGAATCATTCCAATAATTACACGTTACGCTAACTGACGTTATGCAGAGTTTAATTACATATGATACGGATATATTGTACCTAAATATATATAGCTGTGTAGCATGATGCAGTTCGTCATATTCATAGTCATAATAGGACGAGGATCAGGCGATGCTACTGAATTTTCAGGTTCATGCGAATAAAGTGGTGTGTGTGTTGGGTGTGTGCAAAAAATGCTTCCCAGAATTTGCACGAACTATAAAGATCTGGATAGTACGTGAAGTCTGTGTACAGTGTGTTCCTGATAGCGGTTGAACTTTTGTTATGCAAAGGGCATAGAAAACGTGATTCCAAAAACGGCCACGGCCGTTTCTCTAATAGAAGTGAAGACACCAGCCAGGGGTGTGTAACACTGTTTCCTCGTCCTAACCCTACACATTTACTCGAGTCTGCTCAGTCTCGCTCATCTTTCTCCTCCGAGTCCAGCTCCTTGGGATGTGAGTCTGCGTCTCCCTCCCTGCTCCCACTCTGCGTCTGCTCCCACTACAACTCGTGTCCTCAACACACGGAAACCGGCTCATTCATAGGCTAGCGCCCAGACTTAACTCATTGGCTAGCGCCCGGGCTGTTTTCATTGGCTGAGCCAGGCTGAGCCAGAGCCAAATTTCGTGCTACACATCTCTTGCCTTTGTTATCGTATGTACTAAGGCGACCGGGAGGGAGCCACATGCGTAGTGCATGCATCATCTGTATTACGAAGCAGTTTCAGAGCGAGAGAAATGGCTTATAACAACCACGACGACTGACTGGGCTGACAGGGATTTCATCCCTTCTCCCTTCCATTTACAGCACATACTACTCCAAGTAGTAGACGCAAGATCCCAGCATACTAAGGCGTCTCGGTCTGTATTATTACGAAGGAAGAAGTCGTAATACAATGGGGGTTCCTTCCCTCAACCTGAACAAAAACCCCGCAATAATACTTCCATCCCTTCTTCAAGTCATCCGCAAACACTTTTTTAGTTCCATTTCGGCTACGAGCATTCAAGGAGCACCAACTTATCCGTCGACAGGCCAGAAGAGCAAGAACTATTCATTCAATTAGACTCAAAATTTGTGCTTTAGTTTGAAACCCATTTCAATTTCAACTGCCCATAAAATTGGACTGTATCCAAAATACATACATTAAATCGTGTAAAATTTCAGAAGCCCACCACGCGTCAAGTTCAGTTGTTCATCATTCAAACTCTCCATTTTTACATGAGTTGTTTTCTATTTGGTTTCCTCAATAGAGTTGAATTTTTGTGGTCAGCTGGTCATCAGTTTGTAAAATCTGTACTTTCGCTTTTTTCTCACTCCCATGTGCATTTAACAAAGACTCAAAGTGTGTAGCGAAGGAGATTCTATCAACTATCAACCTGGTTCTCCTCATTAAATGTTCATTGGGTTTACAGTTTACAGGCTCAGAGTTCCAAGACCATTCTGAATATTCAATGGTCAGATAATACTCAACGCAAGACTAAAGGCATCAGATTTAAGCATCAGTACTTTGTTGGCTTAAGAGAACGACTCCTGTGTACTGCGACAACTGAAAGTGTATCTAAATCTAGATCTGGAAATTATGAGTCGGCGTGAAACGGAAATTTATTGAGCAGTATTCAACTCACTTAACTATTCAGTGTTTATAATCGTTTCGGATTGCAAATCTAAAAGTGGGTTTGTGTAATTTTTGTACTCACACCAATAAGCCTTGGAGTACAGTATATAGCGGAGTTTTGAGTTTTGAAATTTGAAATCTAATCGGATATTCTTGTACTACCAACTAAATAAGGTAAACAATCTGTAAATTATTTTCACCATACTTTGGTTGATGCTCTGCTTGGTTTGAATAATATACAATTGTAAGAGCCACATTTCCGGCTTCTTCATTCTCCAGCGGAACACCCTGCTTGGCATGCATATTTTTAGAACTTGATAGCTACTTGAATTGAAGCCCATTATTGAGATACCACCGACTCAGAAGCTCAAGAGTGCAGCTTATACATAGCTGCTTACTGTACAAGCTCTAATGTCAATTAAATCCTAGTTTGGTTGTATTGGAAATGTCAGAAGGAAAGAATTTTTGTATGTAACTGTAACTTGCTCCTCCTTTTTTTTTATCTCAAAACCAAGAAAAGCCCCATCCAGCTCTGGCACATGTCATGGCATTTTGCCATATTTTACTTCTTAACACGGCAAGTGTGGAAGATCTCACACCACTACTAGTTTTTGTACTAATTATTGTAGTTTGCAAGTTGAAAGTTTCATCCCTTCCTTTATAAAGCCTCAAAGAAAGTGCATTTGCCTGAATAGGAATCTCAGTCCAAATATCATCCTCTCGTCTCGACTCGACTACATTAAAGGACTAATGCTATATTTGTAAGTGTACCTTTTTACATCTCATCTTCTTGTTTTGCTAGGAACCCTATGAGGTATACACAGGCACACAAATCTGCACCTATGATGCTGCAACATGGAGCTATTTTTATGAAAAGTGCATTTGCCGAGAAGACATATTTAGACCGCATTCGTTTGCCTAGTGTATTTCGTTTCGTAACCTTTTGTTTCGTTTACGTGTTAGACATGCGATAATGAAGAGTGAACCTTGTTATTCCGCAATGGAATCCGTGTTTCAAAGGGATTTATAGAAATAGCGATACCACTTTGTGTAGAAGCAACATTAAAGCTATAGGCTACATTTGTGTCAGATTCTATGTAGGTACCTATCTAGATCAGAATATGCTTGGAAGATCTGGTGTTAAATTACTGATACGGGGGATGATATGGGTCATAATATAATACCTGAATTGTTGAATCCTACGTAGGCCTTGCTGTGGTGTGGATGTTTACGTGTCATGTCATTGGCATCCAAAATATACCTTTGATTCTGCTATTTATTCTATTTAATCTTCAGTAAAGAGTTCCGACTAGGACCTGTAGTTGCATAGAACCAATGCATTGGACAGAACATTCAGTCAACATCAGTTGAATATATTTATTTCATTAGCCTATTTACGACAATAATGTCTAGGTAATCCGCAGTAGCAAGCGCAGTATCATTAATGGTTATTTATTAACCCTTCTGTGAGTTAATGCAGGAGGTTATCTTCACCACTTACAGACGCGTTGACGTTGATGCAATATGCAACTACTAAGCATGTAAGTATAACAAAGCCAGGTTTGATTACTATTACTGGGCTTGATTGCTAAATAATATGATTGTGTTGAAACAGTACGCCATGACGGCGTTGTATTAATACTCGGAATCGTATTGACAGTCAACGGTCAATCAATTCCAGCTCCCGGTATAATCATTTCTCTAATAATGATTCTTTCTTTAATGACGATATATAATTAGAATACAAGTCTTATTACAAATATTCACTTCACCTGCAGTGACTGCTGCTAAGCATAGGCTGCGTTCAGTTTTCAGGTTACATGATTTTAATTGGGGCCCACGGCCGGTGCCGTCGAAGTCGGGGACCCCGGCCGTTGGCAGCGGGACTAGCGGAACGTTCGGAGGGACAGGTGTGCTTCCATGAGAATACGCGATAATTTTGAACTTTCGCTGAGACCATGGTGCATCCAAGCAAACCTCAGCGATACCTAAACTATCGCTTGAAATGTGCGACATGTCTTGACGACTCACCTTCATGTGTTCTATTTGACAATCCTGCGAACAATAACCAGTTATTCCGCACCACTGCTTGTATGCATTGCTCTCAAGGCAAGGTAAATGCAAATACCTACAAACTAGCGTAATGAGGGTAACCGAATCAGTGCAGACGGGAACTGTGCATCACTGTATTTTGATAATACCCAACTAAAAACAATGGTGAGAATAGAAATTAAATCCCACAAACTGTACTGTATTCACACACTCCTTCGGCCTCAGAATTCATCGAAGGACTCGTTGGTGTATATGTTACGGTTTGTATATAAACCTGGCACGGTTATAACTGAACCGGTTCGTATATAATATTGTATACGT
>JAQFYT010000083.1:0-39023 GCA_034694925.1 Ceratophysella denticulata
TTTTTATGAAAAAAAAAATCGCTGCCATACAGATCCTATTTACATGTAAAAAGTGTCGACGGACGGACGGACAGACAAGATCATCCCATAAGACCCTTCTGGTCTAAAAACCAGAAGGACTTACTCGAATCGCTCGGGTGTAGCAGATGAATGATATACTTAATGCTTTTTCTTTGATATAAGGATGTAAGACTGAATAGCAAAAAGTTTCCGAACTAGAAAAAGCATTCGAAGGACTTTCCAAAAATCCAAAGTTTCATGTGAAGAAGTCCACTATTCCTTGATATTTTGATGTGGTGCTTATTACATTTTTCTGATGATTACACTACAATCTGCTGGAATAAGCAGTATTCTGTTGTTCACGAATGACGAAGTGTGAAGTGTTCAATCGCAATAGCAGTGACGTATTGCGGTCACTGATCCAGGCTGGGTCCAAGCCAGGCATTACATGTTCATCCTGTGAGCACATTATCTGCTTGAATTAACAGGAGATGAAAGTAATTGTCATCAAGTGTCCGACTGTGCGCCAGAAGAAAAGTGCAGATTTATTTGATTATTGTACTTGAGTGACAGATATGTCAGCCATAACTCGGTTGGCAGAGAAAAGTTAGTGGAGAAAGTTAGGTGACAATACAACGACCTTGTGCCTGCCTCTGTTCCTGTACCACAACTTGAAGTACTGTGTTCTACTTTCTGAAGTGACAGCTAGTCAGCTCAATTATCGCGTAATAAATCTAGAAAGCGAAAACTACAAGGCTAAAAGCATTCGTATCGTACGTAATCGTAGCACTACACATAACACAATACTGCGCTCAGATGCATTTTCATCTAGATCTTCGAAATATAAGCGTCTTATTCTAATCCTGATTTGCATAATCTCATGACGCCCTGAATGAGACACTGCGTATTATCTCGCCGAAATTAAAATTTGGTGTAATAGACCTTCGTTTTCTTCTCTTTGTAAATATAATTAAACATGTCCGCGTGTGCGTGGTCCGGTACCTTTAACCTAATGGAATAAACGTTAGCGTTTTAAGTTTAATTTGAGCTATTAACAAGTTTATCGATCAAATAAATATCTGACGTACTTTAGAACATCTACCCAATACCATAGGTACCATACATTGAAAATTGAAATTGATCCAATCTACAACTCAGTTGTGTAATTGAATAGGTATTACCTATAGAAATGAATAGCCGAAATTGCGAAATTAAGGCATTTTGGAGACTGCATGAATGTCAGGGCTAAAATGTCGCAATGTGATGTGGCATTTCATATCATATCCTTAATTGCTTAGGACTTCATTAAATATTGAGATTAACCCATAACAGCGTGCATGCTTGACATCTCGATTTGATATAATTTTTGCAATTTTCTCGAGCGATGAGGTACTATCATTGTCACAGGTCAGAATAGGCTGTAGAGCTTAGTATTAGCACATAGCATAGTATTGAAAATTGAAAAAGGTATACTTCAATGTAAGCTCCTAGTCGCGGCCTAGCCGGTAACGTAAGAACATCGGATGCGGATGGTTCAATGTTTCCCTCCCGTGTGTCCGTTTGGTGTGACTCATACTATACTGCTTGGCAGCATCCCAAATAATAGGAAAACTGAACTTGCTTATTGTGCACTGGGAGAAGTCTGGGACAAGTATGTATGAAATGTGCATTTTCTTGGATAACATTTTTTCTGTCAACATACCGGGGTGTGGAGATAAGACCTAAAATCATCATTGTAGTCACTGACTTTTGGTTTCTTTATATCCACCTCCAGGCTGTTTAGTGTTAGTGAATGTGATAACGTAAATTGACTTTAACGTGTTTTCGTCCATGACTAAGCAGAGCTGCTCTATGCCCTGCGGTATGCTTACCAACCTTTGACAAGCGGCCAAGAAATTACTGGTGACATATCTTATCTATATTTAGGTTTTTCCAGTATAAGTAGTCGTTGCTAGTACTGTAGTGTAAGAATGAGGGTTTTGAAAGTGAAATTAAATTATGTAAGAAGTATGCAACGTTTCTTTCGACTTTGACAGTGGGGGTTGTGACTGGAGCCATTTAAGAGTTCCTCATTCCATGTCATTGACCTAGAAGTTTTATTTTATTCATCTCTTCCTCATTGCGAAAGCGCTCTTTCATCTTAGGAAATGAATGCGTTATTTATTTATATTCGAGAGCATCCTTCAGATAATTTTAATAGCTTATGGAAATGTCGTCCGAAGCATCGTTTCATCGTTCTCGTTCCACACCGTCAGGTTCCACTTGAATTGTGTGCAAATTCTTGTCATCGATAAATCATGCTTCTACTCGATTAAGTTCTTGAGATATGATCATATTTTCTCAGCATATTTCTTTATAACTACCATATAATTAGTGAACAATAGTGAACATCAAGAACATCACGTCAAATACATATAGAACTCGCCCCAACCTAATGCTCTTGCTCTTAGCTTATTAAGCATTTAATTCACAAAAACCCATTATGATCTTATCATACGCATACTGGTCGCAGTCGCAAGGTCAGTGCTCTTGGTCTGATAGAGTTATTGACATTAATGAGATGGTGACGTGTGAGCAATGTTCAAATTATGGTCACAAATGTTTTGCTCCTCAATGAGCCCACAGCCCACCTGAACCTGATTCACAATAAATATATCGACGAGAAGATCAATATAAGTCTGATAACGTGATAACACTTGGTGTAATGTGTAATAGAGCCTGTAGCCTCTCGGTAGCTTATGTTTATGTGGGTTTTGGTTATACACACGGCTTACGAAGTAATATGCAGATGTGATGTAATCCAATCATGAGATGGTTTTGATACTTGAGGAGCGGCTAGGCCAGGCGAGTTAAAACTTCATGGTTACTGGAATGAGAGAGGGAATATGTAGGTGGATGGGCAGATAGGGACCTATTACTACGTGGGGCTTCTCAGATGTCTTTGGACCTGTGGGAAATGAAATATGTATTTCACAATTTTGAGGCCTCCAGTTTTTCCTGTATGGATATGGACGGAAACGAAACCGAGTCGGTTTTCTACGTGATTTTAATGTTTGACGTGGCGAGCAAAGTAGGCCTCGTCCATTATTCCAGATCCTAGTTTACTTATTTATTTCAGTAAAGTTTAATGTTATTTTTTATCTATGAGAGCAAAGGCTAGAGAACCTTGCATTTTTTATCAGGATTGCTTGAATCTCAAGGATATTCGCATTCTCATGGGCGGTTAAAGATCGATGTTGCAGTTGTTTGGTCAGAAGAACTAGTCTGCCCTACCTTCTTCAGGTGTCTTCTTAATATGTAGCCTTTCCACTTTCTGACTGTCCAATAAGTTCAGTTTATAGGATGATTTGCATCTAGATCAGAAATAAGAATAAATTTTCCAGTCCAGAGAATCGCCGGTGGCCTGTTAATGGTATCTCATTAAATACATACAAGCTTATAAGCCGATTGAAATGCTGGAACTAGGATAAGGACACTGTCTGAAACAGTCAAACAAAGATCGAAGATTGTACAGAAAACAGATAGACTAAGTTCATATAGGCCTGTACCGCGTGTGTAAATGTAGGTATTTCATTCACAAGAATGTTTTTTGTGTCCGTTCTTCCACGTTTGTAGTTTGTATCCCTGTTCCATGTGCCATGAGTTATTCAAATTGTGTGGGTCTATTAGGACAGGATTACCATTAGCCCAGCCCATGAACCTTACAAAAGTTGTTTCGTTTGCCGGTCTCCGACGACTCGGCTGTATTTGTACTTTGTACTTGTGTGTTAGAGATTGCCAGTCAGTTGTAGAAATACAGCGTTGGTTGAAGCACCTCGTGGGCTTGTCATGCTCATAAGCATAAGAGTTTGTTTTGGTGTTTCCGTACTGGTTTGTGTTGTTTCTTAGCTCTTTGACCTCTTGCATTAGTGTTAAATAATACATTAAACAGAGGTAATTGAGCATTAATTATCTTGTACTACATACAACTGTGGTTTGGTTTCAGTGGGAATTAGTTGATATATTTTTATTGTTATTACAGTTATTGGTATCATATTTTTTCTCGCGGTTTAAAGTCACAAAGGTTCCGGCGGATATTATGACTGACTGACCGTTGTTGGTTCTGGGGCTTCAGGCCGGAGTTGTAGCAGTAGTTCACAGTTCCAAATTCCCGAATCGGAAACAATTAGTATAAATTAACGCAATTACATTGCTGTGTGTGAGTATTAAATGGACGCGCAGCACTTACAGAACCTGCGTAGAATTGCGTACAGAATATATTATTTTTGTGTAGAGGGTGGAAGCTCTGGTTTATGTTATCCGTGGGGTGGTTTGAGGGACCGTCCATTCACGTTTGTCTTCATTTTAGGTTGGGATGGATGTCTTAATAATTGCATTTAAAAGCCCATATAAAGCCGCCCATAACAACCCTAACCGTTCCCCTTGATGATTAATTAAATAGTTTGGCAAGGTCTCCTCGGTAATTGACATCAGCGAAAGGACGGTTCTCTGCTGGTTGGGTTGTGCAAAATCATTCTTGTCTCATTCTAGATATCATAATAACATGCAACATGCGTTGTCCTGCTTTGTTAGCCCGTGTAGGGGATGATTATAACCATTTTGGCTAGAAGGGCATATTCATTACGTTGAATAATAAAAGCATAAGTATTTCACATTCTGTAGCTGGGCTTAGACTTAACCATCTCCCGAATTTTAAAAGATGCATGGTTACTGCAAAGTTAGGAAGTCAGAGCCGAGAGACAGAAGTCCAAGTTTGGGTAAAGAATAAGAAGTCTCGTCTCATACATAAGCCTAAGCTACGAAATCTTCTTTGAGGTCTATAATGATAAGCCGTTAGGCTTTTTTGCTGATTCGAGATGATCAACTTTGTGTTTGTGCCATCATCCCTCAGTGCGAATTCGGAATCAATGGCCACACCATAAAATGGGCTGTGCTGTATGCTGTACCGTATCGTTTGGTTAGGCGTGTTGAATTTGTTAAAAGTTGAATTTACGAGTGAAGAATAGAGACGTTTTCAGGCTTGTGTCGGTGACTCGGCGTGTACTTCATGTAGGCATGGTTACAGTGCAGTATGTACTTACTCGGAAAACCAGTATTGTGGACATTTCTATGTTTTATGGTTGTGATTTAAAGACACTGCATCTGGTGTAGGTTACTTGGAGTAAAATTAAGGCTTTGTGGTGCACTGTTTTTATTTCTCCTGCGAGAGGACTAAACAATATTAGGCAAGACTGCAGAGCTGCTAGCATTAGCTTGACGTGCTGTTTGTTTTGCTACAAATATAGAACAAGCCGGTAAAACGTTGAAAATTGAGTCTTGGCGAGAATAAAACAACTCCGGCCGAGGCCAGAAGTTCTCCAGAATGCCTAAATATAGAATGAGTCAGTCATTATTCACTGTTTAATTTGTTATCTTGACTCATTAAAGCATTCCCGAATCCCGAACTACCACCACCACCGTTGTTGCAGTAGACTATGAGGGAAATCAGCAATTAGTGCCTCTGTTTACCGAATGCGGATCTACTTGATATCATCTTACCCGGATTTCTTTCTCAGCTTACGACACGTAGCTCGAGTCTCCTGAAACCACCTCAGGAACTTATATTGTACTACTAAAAGTGTAGAGAAAGTTGGGAGTAAACCGAATTAAGGAAATGTGCTGAGTTTAAAGTTACTTACTTCAACTCCCACGCAATGTTCAACGGTGGGACGGGAGCTGGGCCAGGAGGGGCCGGTCCCCCAACGCGGACAAGTAGTAGGTCGCACAATGCTCAGGCCAGTCGTCTGGCTGAGCCATCCCTGTCCCGCTGGACCGCTAACCCGGTTTCGTTACCACCTCGCATTGCCCACCAGCAACATAATTCCCACCCCCACCACGCACCGCCCTATTCCCAACCCTCTCAAGTGCCAACAGTTCCACCACGTAACTCCAGTTGTAGTAATGGAGTGAGTGATAATTGGGTTGATTTGGAGGAACTGTACAGATGGTTACAGGAGCTGGAGGACACCAAGATTGAGCCTAGGGAGGATCCTCCGAGTGATGAAGATAATACGGGTAAGCGACATCGACTACGCCACTCGACAATACCGGCTCAGGGTATTTAGCCTATTGTATATCATCATTCGTATTCGTAATCGTAGCCGTGTACCATTACCAATATGGTGTGCTCCTTACCTTAGTTTGTCCCGACAGCTTCGCCATTAATTGTACACTTAAATCAGGTGTCGAATGAAGTTGCTCTTCGTGATATTCTTAGCTGCTTTTACTCGGGTCATTTCTCTTGCAAGATTCTAAGTTTACGATGAAAACGAATTCGATGGCGGTAAGGTAAAACTTCTGTAATCGTGTTTTTCAAGCATACGTTGCCCGTTAAATCATGAACATTGACATAGTTGAAGAAATTACCAGAGTGAAAGTTGCTGGGGACTAAGAAATCGGATATTATTCTGACACTTTAATAAGAGCTCATCAATCAATCAATCAAGTTGGGAATATCAGGGTGAGCAACTGTTTTCCGAAAATTTTTTCTCAAATTGTAGGGGTCAGGTAAATTTGTAATAAGTTCTGTTGATATCGGGTCGGTGCAATTATTGTTAGCGCTGAATCACGTACCGCGTTTTCTCAATGCCCTTGATGTGTCAACGTCAATACGTCAAAAGAGTCAAGAGCATAGGTTGAAACGGCATATGACAGATGTCGTGGAATTCAGAAATACGAGGGAAAGTTTCTCTCTAATTTCTATAGACCCAACTCGGTTGGACTGAAGACAGACGCTAGACGCTACGAAGAAGTATATTAGAAACTGTTCAAATTGATAAGGTACCTAAACTTATTACCTGCCTTCACTCGGGTCTCACAAGTGCACCCAGGGCGCAGTGAATAAGAAAATCTAATTAAAACCCAAGTCATTTATTTAACAGACCTGGGCTGGGTTTTCCAGCCGCTTAAATCAGAGGGTTGGTTGGTGGAATGGGAATGCACGAACAGAGAGACACTGTCAATGGTAAGGGCTTGAGGGAATATATTCAGTTCAAGAATCCACTTTATAATCCTTTTTGGTCTGGTCTGCCATTTTATCTCCGCTATCCGCTGCTGCTTTATGGTTTCTAAATTGAAGGGAAACCTGAAGGTTGAATCTTGGAATCTTCCTGATTTTCCTCACCCTAAGTCTCCCACTCAGTGAAGTGGAGATAATGTGAGGGCTCTGAAGGAACCTCTCATTTAAATTATATTCTCCTGAATTTCTGAGGGTAATCAGTAGTGCAACTTTTAAGTTTTTCTTCTTTGAGTCTTGAGTGAGAATAATAATAACCAAGACCAAGAGTTATCTGGAGAAAGCCAGAGTGAAAGTAGGTCTAATGAAAATAAAACTCTTCGCTATTTAATGAGCCAGAAGGGAAAGTTCAGTTGCTCGTCAAGTACTTTCTACATTCACAAAGTCAAAAGTAAAATGCCTAGCAAAGGAAGGCATGGTTGCAAAATGCACTTGACTTGACTTACTTTATAAGTACTTCTTTGTCTGTCATTATAATAAAAGTAATATTTTCCCGGTTGTTGTGAGAACCTAGACCTGGGCATTACCTCTAGGCCATAGGCCGGCTTCGGCATCTCGACACGGTGGGCGGGCATGTACAAACATATATCGTCATCATATGTGGTATGAATTCCAATATACTGGAAATTATACTTGTCCAAGCGTCCAAATCCATTTGACTTTTATCTGACCCATTGTTCTTATGTTGAAGTCAAGGATTTTTGGGTTTGGCATCTATAAAGCCTTACATAGGTTTGTTGGTGAGAAATGGACAAAAACATGTTATGAGTCATATTCGGTTAAGAAGGTTTAGGTTTAGGTACTTAACTGAAATATGGGTGAGACCCGTCTATGGTGTACTCTTCAGCTTTAAACAACTTGACTTGTATGAAGTGTCAAGATATTTTATATCATTACATTACATATGGCGTTTTTTGTGTGTTTTTTCCAAATATTTTCTACAGCTTTTATCTCTTGCGCCTCTTCGGTTCCTCCGTGAACGTGAATTGCATATTTTTACAAAGACTTGAAGTTTGAAGTTCTTTTAATTCAGATGCACAAGAAATTGAAAAATCATGTAGATATAACGTATACGCACTTACAGTAGGTACTGCACAACAGTGTGTTGAAGGCAACTATGACTTGATCAACAGGACAAGGTACCTAGGCGGGGAATATACTATATAAGACATTGCATTGCAACTGATGTCATACTTTAATTTGGTCGTATTGTCTATAGCTATACCTCAACGTTGAACCTATAAGAAGTGCTAATGGCTTGGCAACTGTCATGGATACTAGACAAAGGAGTGTCTTAATATTAATATATATTGTAGCACGGCAATCAAATCAAGGAAATGGAAATAGAAATACTGATGAATCTCTGGTCTGGCGACGTTTTTCAAAGATTTTTTGGTCTGGTGTCTGGACGCAATAATAACAAGACAACACCAACCAGAACCAGACGAATCAGTCTTTGTGTAATATGCTTTGTATTGTACTGCTTTGAAGATTGAGTTTGAGGTACACTTCTGGTGTGGAGCTTCAGCGTGTTTCATTTGATTTCTTTTTGTTTCTTCGGTCTTCATAAATTCTGAAATGAAAGTGTCCCTGAGATAATACTCGAAGCTTGGTTCAGTTGTGTATCTCTGTTATTGGAGCAATCGTATACCCTATAGGAATACGTACTGAATTATTAGAGAAAGAGAAACTAAAATGAGAGTGTGCCTTGCATTGTAAAAATGGAGTGGAAGAAATATCGATATTGGACGAGGACCGAGGACTTTTGTCCCTGCTCATCCTCATCCTTAAGACCATCCAGATAGATACACTCGGGATTACTAGCATTGCATCAATACAAAGCGAATATAGGCCTCAAAATTCAATAATTTTGAACGAGTGGATTTGATATCGCACTGGCTCGTCATAGTTAAAGTTGTAGCGCATTTTCTCGCATCGTAATACTTACACACAGAAAATAGAAAATCTGATTGGCGATGACTATATTGAAAGGGAGGGCATTTAAATGTAACGCATTCAATGTTTTGTGCTAGAGAAAGTTTGTTTAAATTTTTAATACAAATACTCCTAGTTGGGTTGCGGTAGGGCAGGTGGGAGATTGTCACTGTTAACGTCAATTTTCAAGTATTAAGCATTTCATATAGCATTGAATTGCATATTGCACGTTGACAGAGGCTCCACGTTGAATGAAGCGAACAAATAAAGTTTATTTATATTCTACTTTCCAGTTTTTAGAAATTCTTTAGCGGAACGAGAACCTTTTAATACTTAAGAACCCTGTGCAAGCTTTCTGGTTTTAGTTTTTAAGATACCTTATACCTAATCTTGAATTTGTGAAAGCAAGGGAGTAGACAGAAGGAGAGTCTAACACGAAGATACCATTACTTTGAGTACAGGCTTCCTTGTCTCAAAAGTGGGGCAAAAAAGTTCTGGGTGGGGTGTCAATGCATTAACTGTTCCATCCATCGATCCATCCCGGCGTCTTCCCCGGGTTTCTGTGTGAAGTGAGGCGGTGGATTAGATGCCACACAGAAATTCGGATGTGAAGAGAGATAATGGGAAAACGAAGTATTTTAAAAGACTCAATGATGAATGAGACAAAGAAAAGGGTTTTTGGGTTTTTGTGAAACTTGAAACAAGAAAAAATCTAGTTCCAAGTTCAGCTAGGGGGTTGGGGGAAGAAGTTAGTAGAACGCTGTTCAATTTATGACATGATGGAGGAAGACGAAGCAGTTTATTTCTGTAAAGAGAAGGGTTCTTGTTGAAAGATGTCAACGCCAACTGAAGACTCAGTGTTGTCCCTCCATTGCATTGCATTGTGGCGGAGTGGCAGGAACACCGGACGTTTCGCGCTAGACAGCTCAAAGTTCAAATTTAACTTGGCTATCTTTTTTTTTAAATTCACCTAATGGACATCATAGAAAATATATATATTTTTGTTTTATTTTAATTTTTATAATACTAGCATTGGTTGGGACGGTTTCACTAAAACAGTATATAATTCAAACACCATTTTAATACATATAGAAAAAACAAACGCACGTCTAAATGGTCTCTACGAAATGTCGAAACCCTAAAACTCAATGAATATCAATATCCTTCTCATCTCAACGTCCCTACTGGAACTGGGAGGGGGATGGGAGATAATATGTAGAATACTATGACTATGTGCTATGCTACACAATACAATGTCCCTGTTTTCTTTTCCGGTTAGTCAGAGTCAGAGTTGCAAAACAGCCCAGTTCATTTTGTTGTCTAAGACACAAGATGAGATCTCATTCTGAACCTGATTAAATGTTATGCATGTGTGGTATGTGTGGGATATATAAAACATCAAAACAGGTCTTGGATTCCCAGGCGTCTCATTTTTCTCCTACTTCTTCCACCGTATAATGCTTTCTTCATTTTCATCCTCTCTTCCTCAGCTCAGGTTCTGTTTCGTTTCTCCGTTTTCGTATCATACTTACGTTGGTAATCCATTTGGATCCCAAAAGTCAATCTCGTAGGTAGACACGGAGACAGCAGATTGTTCTCGGGCGTAACGGCGTATGTATTTTGTTTGGTGAGGAATTTTGAATTCCATTCCAATCCAGGTACCTGTGCAGATAGTCGGTATCTGTATATGAAGACTTCCACGACATTTTCAGCTTCCAGATAATTTGCTTTATATAGTACATCTAGCTCAAGGCCGTGTCTCCCTAACATCCTGTTGATTTTGGTGAAAGTTAGGAGAAAGGAGTCGGGCGAAAAAATTCAATCTCCGGTCCCACATTTGGTTTCGCTTTTATGTTTAGCATCTTGCAAATCTTATATTTTTTGTCACCTGGCTGGTACTACTTACTTACTGATAAACAGATGGTTGTAAAGCAGCGAAAAAATTAGTTTATGGCGTTGGGGTGCCTTTGTGCTATGATAGTAGGTGACCAAAACCTCCTTAATTAACTTTGCAGACATGAAATTAATTGCACTACTTTTATACTATATTATTTGTATATTCTGAATTCTGATTATAACGGAAAGCCCAAAGTTATGTTTTTTTTTTAGGTATTTGGATATTGATTTTCCGTGTTACATTTTATAGCCATCAAGGGCACCATAGATGTTTGAGTTCTTTATGAATCTCCATTACCATTGGGTATCGTGCATTCTCCCCCTGTGATCTTCTTGTTTATTCGATATCATTCGACTTCAGTGAGCAATATGTAGACCCAGTAGTAAGACCCTGAGTTTTACTCGGAATCAAGGGTGGAATGAATCCGGAATGCGCAATACTCATATTTTATATTCGCCTCCCTCGCTACCTGCTGTCTGATTTATTGAACCAACATATTGAATTTTGCATGCTTGGGCTGGTTTATGGGAGCAAGTAAATCTAACAATATTACTTGAAGTATGGTGTACTGTGTATGAGAGATTTCACCCCACTACCACCGCCGGTAATATTTAGCTTCAATGCTCGATTCTCAGCAGAGCAAGAACACTATTTTCTGTATGGCTTTCCAGGCTCTAACACACCTTTACCGTTTACTTTCACGTGAGTTGCTTCGTGGACACCCTGAATAGGGTTATTCAGGTTTGAAAACGTTGAATTTCGAGTCATTAGTAAGTTGATTATATTACAGGTTCCAATGCAAGTTCCACCCTACCAATTGGTACAGTGCCTATGTTGTCAGGGATTGCTAACGAAGTTGTACTAGGTATTAATTTCAAGCGTTGTAAAGGGCTTGCGGGTCACACTGAAATTAATGAAGTTCGTTACCTAACTTTTCCAGTCAGTTATGCTCTCATTGGGAGTTGGCTTTGCATAATTTCAGTGTATTGTATTAGATGTACACGGTAAGCGACCTGGTATTGATTTTTTTTTTGCAAATAAAAACTACTGCATAAAGAGTTTACTGCGATTGATCATGACGAAAGATTGATACGTTGAGGATGTATGAAATAGAAAGGAAGGACGTACTGAATCAGGATCTAATGCAAAATCGAAGAAGTGCCAATTAAATTAGAATGTAAAAGCCGTTCAGGAATCCGGAAATGGCATGTACTTAAACCTACAATGTATTTGATTCCATGTATTTACGTTATATTATACGTATAAGTATATTTCGTTACGTAGCTTACTTTACTTCCTAGTCAAATTTACAATCCTGAAGAAATTGGAATCCATATGCTTCTAAAATGTCAACTTTAGTCCTAATGGTTTCATACATTAAGGAGGGAACACTCTAGCATACTCGTTCAAATGTAAGCAAAACCTCTGGTCGTAATTCATGCCTAACCTAATTTGATTTATGGTTCCAGGTGATATAACTCAAAAGGGATATGAGAAGAAGAGGGCACGAATTCTGGCTCCGTATATACCAAAACAAGCTCTAGGTAAGTTCATTACTTCAATATTTTACAATAAGCCTCTCTGCGGCCTACGCCAGTATTAACCTACAATTCTGCTCCCCTGCCTGGAGCATCTCGAAGATGCAGTGTCTATTCAAGAGAGTATGACTTTCACCTTTCGCTACAAGATTTCATTTCTGGTTTATGGGTTTAAGGTCAGCATTAACCAAAGACTAGAGTAAGTAGAGAAGCACGTGGCGTCGGCCGATCAATATTTCATTGCATTTTGTCTAAGTAGTTAGGGTTTGCGCAAATTAGGCTTAGCTCGTCTCCCACGTTCTTGGGATATAATGTAAAATGTAGTCATTTCTAGGTTTACCAGCGATCTTACTAATGTTCTTTCTTCCCATAGCTCTTCTTCATAGATTACCTCCGGCTAAACACATACATCATTCATTTATAAGTCTAAAACATCGAGTAACGCATAGCATAACGCACAGGAAATCCCGTTTGAATATTTCAAAGCATAAACCATAAGGAAGCTCTCTGTGCCTCCCTTGTGTAGATAATTGAGCCGCTCATCTAATGAGCTTCTTCATTTCGTCAAAAATATTCCTTCTTTTTGCGTTCTGCATTGATGAATTTTTGATTCCGTAATAACGTGGAATCTCTTGACTTGGGTTTTCAACCTCTATTTTTTTCTTACGCTGAGGTTTCCAGTTTGCATGACAGAGGTTAGTATGCCGCACGCTGACTACTGAAACTCGCTGGAAATGAGATAAAGAAGTTATACCCTGAGAATTGTTTATGTTGGAAGGATGTGAGAACGAGAACTTTAAAAGAAGGCAGGGTTCGTTTCAGATTCAGAGCTCACATTCCGTTTGTTTTGTTTCACCAATGCTAACTGTTTCTTACTGCATACTTTATACTGTGAAAGCGCTTGTTGGTTCATCCCAGTGGCAGTCAGGCGTATAAGCTGATTCGTATTTATTATACAGAATACAGAAGTAAAACATGCCACACTGACTTGAGTTCAGATGATCGAACTGAACTTACGTTTTTTTTTTATTCAAAACTGACTTCTCATTGTTTTGCATTTCTTATAATTCTTGTTACACGGATCATGGATTATAAAATGCGGGATGCGATTATTAACGAGCTCTGCGGACGTGCGATGTGCGAATGGTGTACATGGATTAAAAAATAGTCAGAGCAATGCAATGGCGACAGGTTGGGAATGCAGACAGAGTTAATGTTTATTCTCGTCCTGTTTATTCATTGTTTACAGCTCCGAAATCTAACGAAGGATCAGCCAGTCCAAGTACTCGTGCGAAACGAAGAGCTCATCGTAGACTAACCAGAAATGAAAGCAGATATCATTCCGGTAAGTCAACAAAGCATTTTTTAATTCGTCGTATTTTATTATCAGAATTTGTATCGTGGAATTTGTCAGTTGTTTGGTGTCGTAACGATAGTTAAGCATTTAAGCATGTTCAAATTGTATTTCGACTAGTGAAAAAAACTTTTAATGAAAATACCGCGCTGCCAGATGCCACTTTTCTATTTTTAATAATCCGCCTGCTATCATATGATCGTTCTGTTCGTGGCTTCAGAACTCTGGAATCGAATGTCTTGAAATAATCTTGAAAAGAAAAGAACGATGTGTGGGAAAGTGGAAATGAATTTTATTCTTGTCGTGTTCCAAAAGATGACTTTGAATTTTCCAATATAGTAACCCAGTTGCCCGGCCAGATCATGAATCAAAGTTTCTCATTGACAGGTTCAAATAGAGGACGAAATGGACAATGTTTGTATGGTACACTCTGCTCTCCCTGATCCACCATTAGACCATAAACTCGGATGGTGTCCGGGAGTCACTGGTGGAAAGTTGGGAAGCGGTTGTTGCTTCTACTGTGAAATGGTTTTTTGATGGACGACCTCCATCCGTTTCATTGTCACGTCTTTTATCATCTCAAACTTTATATCTTCCTTTGAACAATTTTTCTGGGTGAAAAGAAAGTCATTCGTTCAAGTAATCTGGGGGTAGCGGGTGACGGGGTCAGCTCTACTGTACATACACTGTTCGAACGTGATCCAGTCATAGGCATAGGCTCTCAGTCAGTGCTACGCCTTCGCGACTTTATGAGGTTCGATTCTAGATTCTGGATTTTGGGACATTTTGATAACTTCCAATGAAAATTCATTGTGCCGCCAAGTAACCCGAAGTTATATTATTTCTCCTCAGATACCCTTAACATGGCCTGAGAGACATTCCGTTGATTCTTGGATCTTTCTATGTTCAATCCACTCGATGCTAGTATTTATTCCAAGATACGACCATTTTGATTTCAATTTCATTTTTTATTGTGAATTGTAATTCCTTCTGGGGCAATATTTATTTTCCGAAAAAATACTGATTGTTAATTACCAGCAGTTTTTGCTGACAGAGCGGTGAGCGGTACCTATTCATAGTTCCCTGAGTATGGTGATTGGCATTGGCAATGTTGCCAAAACTTTATGTCAGTCCTCTTAGCAGAAACTTTTTTCTTCGCTGAGCTTTTTGAGTAGCCGATAACTAAGTGGGCTCTTTCTTTTGCGTTACTCCAAGATGTAATGGAACGGAAGAGTGAAGTACCTATATATAAAGCTGCTGTGCTGCAATATTGCTTGTTATTTGTATTTTCCTTTAAAGCATCGGGTTGGAAGCATTATGGATTTAGCAATGTACCTATAAATGGACCAAAAAGCCTTAAAACTGCAGCTTCAGAGTCTTTTTCTTCGTCCCTTGATAGTATTTTAATAGATATTTGAATACATACTTTGTATATGATTTTTACAATATTTTTCACTTAAAAAATTCACTCGAAGTTAATATGCCGTGTTCAAGAATCTCCGGGTTACAGAATTTCGTTTTCTTCGTTCCTAGAATTTGGTTGAATAGTGATGGACTTAGTTTGAAGATTATCCAATCCGTTAAAAATAATGATTCATTTTTATTCACTGACTCAGCAGCAAACACCAGCTATTTTTGACTTTAGAAACTAGAATAGGTTCAAGTCGAGGAGCCTATCTGCTGACGTAAGCGTTTACCTCGTATCGAAAATCCGAACTGATTATGGAAAATGATAACCTTTTATTGATCAACTCGGATCTCCATCGGAAACTTGGGCTTGTCGCAGAACAAACCGTACTACACACGAAAAATGTACCAGGAAGGAAGTATTATTCTTGTCTTGTAAGAGTATGACCCAGGACTCAACCCTAATATTCCTTTCTCGGTTAGCTCTTTAGCCTTGTGCTGAATACATGACAACATTGTCGCAGCCAGAGAAACTGATTTTCTTCTACAGCGTGTCCCAGTGATTTATGTAGACGCATGTCCCAGATAATGAACAGATGAGAAACCCCGAAGCTGTAATGTCCGACATTTATTTCAATTTACGTTATAAATATAAATGTTTTTGTAACGTAACTACATTGACATTTATTGAACGGGAAACATCAATTGAAACAGGACAGTGCCATTCCAATTTCAATTCTATTCTGTGCAGGATAGGGATAGGATAACGTTCGGCGTACAGCGTATTTGATATTCATTTATATTCAAAGTACTTTTGAAACCTATGCAGAAGCTGCAGAATGCCAAACACAGATTCAAGTGCTGCATTGCATGATTCAGATTATCCAGAAATATCTGTCACGTTAAGCTTTCGTCTTGAGAAGTAGTAGGTCACCCTAATGGAAATAGTCTGTAGCGTCGCGTCGTTGCGTGCTGAATTCGTAATTATTTTCCAAATGTCTCTCTTCTGTGTAAACTGTATTTGTATATGCATTTGTGTTTATGCAAATGGATTTACTGACCTGAAACCCGACACTGACGACGACGACTGTTCTGTTTCTGAGTGATTTGTTAATGTTAGTGGCAAACTCTTGTTTTATTTACAATAGTCTGGCTGTGTATGTATGTACTTTATATTTCTGTCCGCTCAACCAGTTCCTTTGTTTACATTGGATAGGATTGTATTAATGTAAATGTAAGCAGATAGGTACTAATAATTCAAAATCAGTCCTGACATGACAAAACTGAAGTTTATGTGCTCCAGTTTCACGTTTTATGGTTGATTGAAGTTTTAGCATAGGAGAAAGTAAGGGATATGTTACACACAGACCGGATTCATCTTCAGCTCTACATTTTAGCTTCATAGCATAAAAGAGATGAATACCTACAGATCAGGTTATGAATTTGAATGACTGACTGTGAAGTGACTACCGCTGGTCCTGCCTGAGTCCTGACTTGTGAATAGAAACACGAGATTGGGATAGCAGCGGTAGGGTAGCGGTATATCGGAAGGTGCTCACTTTGTTCTTGAGCTTGAATTGATTAGGGCTGGTTTGAAGTGAAAGGTTGATTTATGCTCGGAAACGTATTTTGATTTATGACTATTCTGTTTGTTTCTCTATTTTTGCAGAAGTACGACAAGAGGCTGTTCAGCAAGCACTGGCAGCTATGCAGAGTCGACCCAAACCATCATTACCAATGCCTTCCAAACGGACTTCTGTTATGGGAAGAGCTCCGGATCACGCACAACATGACTCGGGTAGGTCTCTCCAGATTTCAACTCTTGACTCTCCCGGTTTTATATGACCGCGGATAGACAGCTAAATACATATTTGTATGGTGGAGGCCGGTGGGTTTTGGGGAAATTCGTACGTACGTGGTGTACACAGGGAAAACCAAGTCTGATTTGCTTTCAAAAAATGACATAAATCAAAAGTTCCAAGTTCCCAATGTAAACTACTCTAGAGGAGCCGTAGCCTGGAACCAAAAGCTATCCCTACCTTTGAGTTTCCAGAAACTAGCTCAGAAAATGAAAAAGAAGCCTAACTTCACTTTTAAGCATACCTTCGGACGCATTCTTGGGTTGTTGGAAGTAGGTATTTGCTCAGTTTGGACTTTATCAGACTCCTGTGAGACGAAATTCAGATTAAAAAACTTTGTTTTTGTAATTTCCCTGTGTGGCTTGTTAGAGAGGAGTATTGATTGCAACATCCTATCGATTCTGTTACCTCAAACTCCCATGTTTTATTAATTGAAATTCTGCTTGCCAACGGATCTTTGGGACATCATCGATCAAGATCATGTTGCCTAGATAAGAGACAGAATATAGGTATAGGAAGAATATGCGGGCATCGGACATGTGCAAGGTATCCTGTCATGTGGCTGAGGGAACGGATTTATTTTATGTGTCTTGCTAACGCGTATACCATGCTTTACCTTTGGATTTAAGATATCCTGTAACCTGTAACGTATATGCTCGAGTATCGAGTGTGTGTAAACAAGGTTTGTTTCGGGATTCGTTTTAATGACCTCCAGTAGATAGTGTCTACTTTTAGATTTCCAGTGCCTAGCAACGTTTCGGTAAAGAAGCCATGAAAAATGATTTTACCCGAGCAGGGTAGTAGATACTTTCGGGGTTTGATTTATTCACTGCCCTATTTATTTGGACAGACTCTTGATTGCTTTGGTGTGATTTTATGTTGTGGCAATCTGTTTTCGGTTCCAATTATTGGAAATTATAGCGGATGTCTCATTTATTAGAGGATTAGAAGAGGAATTTGGAATTTGACTCGGACGGTATGGTACAACGAAAAACGAAACTGCCTTTTGTCATCATTAATATAACATCCAGTTAGACTTTGTTGTCACCGTAAATAGCACTTCTGGCGGTTTACTAAGGCTTAAATTAATGCATGACGCACTTAAAAGATGGGCTCTGGACCTGGGTATTATAATTTACTATATTTCTTGCGAACATAGAATTTTCTCCATCCGTTAGTCTTTCTCCGCTTACGACCATACTAGGACGGAACTGGAACAGTGAACAGTATTTTCCAACAGCAACCAAGAAGAAGCAGCTACTTATACACGTTTTTGTGCTTCTCTGATAATGGGATGACTAAAAAGTCGGAGTTGAGCTCTAATTAATTTTTCTCTGGGAGGAGAAAGCTGGCATTGCCGTCTGTCAGACTTCATCGGACGGAATGTCGTATTGTGCGAATTCAGGACATTGAAATGATGATTGGATCCAGATCCCACTCCCTTGTACTAAAATGTTGCGACAGTACAGTTGCTATACATATATATGCGGATATATTAGATCTAGCTCGGGCTTTCAATTTGCAACACAACAACAGAAAGGATTGGCCAGGATTTAGATTCATTAGGAGCTCAGTACTTTTAAGAATTCAATTTCATGGAAGTTCCTTAATCATGGCCATGGCATGAGTCTTCAATGGAGAATGATGAGATGCTGAGCTCCTACAGTATATCTGATCTATTTACAGTAGTCTGTAGCTACCATAAGTCAAAGTGGACTGGTTCATTAGGGTTTAATCCCGGTTTTATCGAGTCAAGCGCAGAATAAAAGCGTTTGTAAAAAGTACAAAAAAACTGCCAGGCAGCACACACATGTAGCAGTTTTTACAGTTGTTGGACAGGCTAAATTATTAGACCGGGCTCCCTGTCGCCCTGCCCTCGCCTCTGCACAAGTTGATCTTGACCACGACGGGTGCCTACACAATGCCCAGTACAATATATTGATTGAAACATTCGGCTTGTTAGCAACCAATCAATATAAGATAGACCTAGTAAGTCGTCCATGCACGGCGACGGGAGAAGCGCTCCGGAAATTACAGTAACAGGTAACAGGCTTGATTGAAATTCCGGTTTCACGGAGTTGCTGGCTATGGGTGTTGTTTACCGTTGTAATACCGATTTTTTTGTGCTGTGCTTAGCTATACCTAACAGTTTGTTATGTGTACACATAGATATTGTATGTTCCGGTGGATGCTTCAACAGACAAAAATGATCAAATAACCTCGTCTGAGTATTAAACCAGTTGAAATCCGTGTGGCTAAACTCACGTTTTAAGCCAGCCACCACCCATTGATATGTAAAATATTTAGATTGAGAAAAGTTGTAGACCCAGCTCATTTGAACTTTTTGATTTGAGTCTACGATGAAAGACGTTTTATTGTCTCACCCTATAGTGAAGAAGTGATGCGGCGAGCATTTAATAATTGCAGGTGAATCCTGTTTTTTAGTTGGCTCCTCATTTCTACTGTTATTAAAATTAACTGCACTTTCTGAGTCATTG
Organism: Ceratophysella denticulata; assembly: GCA_034694925.1. Lineage (NCBI taxonomy): Eukaryota > Metazoa > Arthropoda > Collembola > Poduromorpha > Hypogastruridae > Ceratophysella > Ceratophysella denticulata. Next base: position 19,543 of record JAQFYT010000083.1, read on the forward strand.
GGCCTTCATTACTACTCACCTCTCTGCAATTTTGAAAACCTCGACATGCCTCTTCATCTCCAACCCACCTTGTGGTATTCCTGTTGCTGGGTGTCGTCCAAGCTGGGTTCTTTGAGCATTTGGTTAGTTGTTAGTAATTACACCGAGGCGAGTCATAGAGCTACTCGACTACTCAGCATGAGTCGTATCTGTTTGGGATGAAGATGAAGTGAGGCGTCCTCGAGAAGTTTAGTCAATTAGTATTCTTGACATCTTGAGTAAGTTCGCATAACAGCGGAGGGCGAGGAGAGGGCACTTGGGTTCGTAGTGTGCAGTGGGGCGTGAAAGATAGCGAGGGTAATGTGGATGAATGGAGAGGATTAAGGTTACCGAAATCTGAAAATATAATACGCCAGAGTCCTGTCTCCATCGTCGTTGTCCTCTGCTTTCTCAAGTACCCACTCTCCCTGGCTTGCTTGGCTTCCGTGCCGCCCATATGTGAGGCAGTTTGTCGTAGTGTTGTGTTGTGACTTGTTTTGGGCTGGATTCAAACTAAGAGAAAGTAAAGTGCTTAGGTGAAAATATTTTAAAATTTCACTGGATCGCGTCATTAACACGAATAAATCCAGGTACGTATTGCAATTTACATTTGCACTAACTGTTTGTGAGAAATGTTGAGCAGGACATAAATAGTAATAACAAATTCTGTTCCCGAATACTGGAGAACTGAATGTAGCTAAAGTTTCAGATCAGACATGGGCAGTTTGAAGTAAATAGAAGTTGCATTCACACGAAGAAAAATATTAAATATAGGTTATCTATCTGTTTCAAGAACTGAGTGATTTCTAGGTTACTTACAGGGTATTTCCGTTAATCCCTTACGACATCTTAGATTCTGGAGAGGTCTAATCTACTAGGTTAGAAGTATTTAGCAGGGAACTGAATGACGACGCTCGTGGTTGGGATAAGGATAAGCGTCGAGTCGTCAGAGCATTCAATTTTTCTTCATCAAGTGTGCTTGTCAGGCACTCTAATGTTCGTGCTTCTTGTGTGGAAGATGAGTTTGACTCCTCGGAGTTCCTTGGCCTTATGGATGACTCGTTGAGGAATTTCCCCCCTTGTATCTTGTCCTCATCTTGATCCTGAAGTATGGGTGGGTCCATGGGCCCAACAACCAAAAGGATCCTTATGCTCCCTGGCCTTTGATATTAATAAGACTAAGAACTCCTGGCGTCCCTATAATCTTTCAACTGGAGCGTGGAATCATTCATTACTTCCTTAACTCCTTTGAAGGTTTCCGCAGTAGTTTTTCTTATCAACGTCTTATACATACTCTGAGCCTGATCTGCTGCTGTGGCGATCTCGTGATCGCGTGTGTTATTCCTACTCTAACGTACAAGAGTATCACTGCAGGAATGTTCGCTTATGAAAACGAATGCGATCACTAGATCGCCTTCTTCACCAGCATCTGCTGTACTGGTGTGCTGTTATAGAGCGAGGCCAGGATTTTCAACTCTGAACAATATTGGCTTTCCTGTCACAAGTTGGGGAAAAGTATATTATCTCTTCGACCCATTATTGTCCGTGTGGTCTACTCTGTCCTACACTGGACTAATGGTAAAGAATGAGGTCTGTTGTCTCACGTCGGCATTACTTTTATTACATCTTCACTCCATGACTCCTTTACCGCAGAACTCTCCTAGCGGAAGAACAAGGGTCCACTTTTGCCCATCCGCAATTATCATTAGTCATTTTCTGAAGCACACTTTCCTCTTAAATAATTTTTAAGTATATTTTTAGTCATAAGGAAAAGAACGTGGTAGGATAACCGTCTTAGCACGAGGAAGCATTATTTCTATGAAAACTAGGTCAAATAAGGTCAACATCAATAAGTCGATGAATCATTGGTTCTTGAATTTTCAGGTATATCTCCCTCCGCCTATATGGAGTGTGCATTCTAAACTACTCCGAAGTTTGCATTTGCATGTTGTATTTACACTCACTTGCTTGCAATTGATCCAGTACGAATACTAAAGCTAAACCCCTCGTAAATTACAAATTGCGATATGACTCGCCTGACGCCTGGCCTTCTAGTCTTTGTCACATAAATACGAGTTGTCTATTCAAGTGTTCCGTGTTGTCAATTGTCAATGCACAGCACAGTGAGCAGTGTGTATTTTATTTATCTTTATTTTTATTTAGCAGCAGACTCTTTTAATTTCGCATGTGTGTGATGATGTGAATGTGAGCTGGGCTGGAGGCTCAGATTAATTAGAACATATTGAGGTTGAATACTGAATGTCTGCCATATGTCCCGTGTTGACTATTTTGATAGTCAATGTCACTTAGCATTTGTCTGCCAGAAGAGTTAGTTGTTTCTTGTTCCTCTGGTTCTACCTTATAATAAACCCTAACTCTGTCTACTATCGTGGCGGCTTCCCGAAGCAAGACAATAAAAGTTTTAGAACTGACGACACCGGATTTGGGTTTGGTTCTCGAGTATCTGTCCTCGAATACTTTCGTCGTGCCGTTTGCTTTATTCGTGACGTAAAGGCAGGAGAGACGGATAGCTTCATTCTACATTTATGTAGACTTTTGTCCAAGGCAAACTTTTCCATGAAATAATATTATTATTCAGTATTGGATTGTAGAGGTCCGCGGGGGTTGCGTGCTACAAAGAAGCGTACTACAGCCCATGGTTAGTTGTTAGCTCGACGTTCGACATATAGTTTGTGTTTGTGGAATAAGTGTATTGATATCACATACATGGACAGAGGACATACGGAATCGAGAACACTGCTTATGCATTACATCAAACAAACATCCGAAGTGATTCATGTGAAATAAAAAGGAAATAACAAAGTTGTGTGTGATACTGGAACTACTGGAAGGAAAGTCACAGACCTGTGTACCTGAATACCCTAGTTTCTCGCCGTTTTTTTTTATCTTGTAAACTACGGGGATATTATTTTTCCAGAGTCAGCGAATTTATTAGCTAATCTTAGTAGGTATTGAATATTGAGTTGAGTGGTATGTGGTCTGTGATTTTCTTTAAAAAGTCGCAATACACAGGGTACAGGTACGTTCCGTATGTATTTGAACTTTTGCAATTTGTTTCCCAAATATTACCTGAACCTAATCTCCGTGTTTTAGTAAATTTTATTTTATTTGTTTCACTAAACATATTGCATTCAAATAATATCATGCATGAGTAATTCCATTAGGTACTATTTCGTGCCTAACGATGTCCTGCAATACCTATAAAGTTGAATGTCCTTTGGTAAGGTTGTCAGTCGTTTCCTGTAACGTGTGAGGAGCTTTCTCTTCCACGTGCTAATTCCCTATGCTTATATCGCGTGCATTTTCTACGGCTTCCATGTATTTCTTCTACGGCATGCCTGATGCCCACAAGGAAAGAGAAAGCAGTGAAAGTCATGCAGTCCAGGATTTGTCATGTATTACGCATTCTGTTGACGTAATACAGATATAATATACAATGTATTCAAACTTTATGTCCTTGAGATCTGTGGGGTTGGTGTCGCAAGTTGTTGAAAACGAAACTTTTTTGCTGAACTGACGCTATTAGAGCATACTCATATTTATTATATTAAATCCTTGATGTTTCCCCGTATTTTTCCTAGATTGCAGCTTACACGATACGTTCATACTTCTATAATATTTTGTGTTATGAACTTGCGAAGGTTTTACCTCAAAATCAGTTGTACTTTGTGAATTTTATTCTAATCCTGGAAATTAATTGGCTATATTTGGGTTACCTACTAAGTTGTTGCAATTTCTCGGATTTTTTCGGATAGTAAATCTAAATCGCATTAGTTGTTAGTTATTTACCCAAACTTCATCATGTGGAAAGCAACCGTACTCTAAATCATGGCCCTTACTCCATCAAAATTCGCGTTCTATTTGAAATTAGAATTGTTCATTCATGAAACCCTAGTGAGGGCAAGTAGGTATGTATTAAGTATCCTAAACGAGAGTGGTCGTCCTAATTTATTATAGTCGCCAGGGCCATTATGTGAAGGCATTAAGATTTAGGTTTAGAAAATACTGCTTTTCTGAATCTGGAGCCGAACAATAAATGTCCTCACATTTGAAGGAGTTCTTGTCTCCTTTGAGCGTAGTATTTGTGGAACTAAGCCATCGAAAGTACAGTCCGTAAACTGCGAATGTGTACTGAATTTATTCCAAATCCGGACATTGACTCCACTCCACATAAACGAATTAGCTAGGTTTGACCACTCAATGAATGAAAAAATGAGTGCGACGCTTACTTGTATAGGCCATAAGCCATGTGTAGTGTAAAACTTGGTTATCGGTTATCATTAAACGATAACCCTAAACCCTAATTCGTGTAAGAGTTGTATGTAGTGCTTGTCGTATGACGTATTTCTCTATTCCTGTTTGGTTTCGTGTTCTAAAATGTCAACTTTGCTTCTGGTCTGTCAAGGTGACTTCGGGTTTTGTATAATACCTTCCCAACCAAGCATTTCATTTGTTTTATTTGGAATGCATACTGTAGGCATTGCAGGTTACAGGTGACAGGTGACATAAATGATGTATATTTTGTATTTATACTTATACCAGGTATATGTGAGTAATAATATGTTATCATTCTGTTGAAAAGGTATGGTACATACAATAGATTCCACGTTCCACTTGACTGACTCCCCAAGTCCTGTTTTTTTGTGCATACACAAATAAAATGTGGTTTTAACTGCAGCCTGGCCGTTTGTTGAGGAGATAATGAAGAGCAGACTTTCATTCAGTGCCGGTAAAGTCAGCATAACGAGGATATGAGAAAAACGTGGTCGGCATTTTAATACATATACTCCATTTGTTAAGCGTGAATTAAATTGGGCTGAACTACAGTTAGATTATTCAGGCTTAATTTTTTTATACGGGAACTTGGAACTAATCTATCAGATTGGAATAAGCAGTTGATTGAGACAGGTGACTCCAATATTGCCGAGTAAAGTAATATTTCCAATACCCGTTCATAGTTCACACATATTATTATTTTACTTTGGTATAGATTATTAATTCTGGGCTTGTTTTTGTAATGTCGCAGGTGACTCGAGTACAGATGATGACAGTGTTGGGAATGAAGACGGAGATTTGGATGACCAAGGTTCAACCAGCCCACCTGAAGGAACGCGAGACAATAGTTCAGGCCGAACTCCGCACGAAACTCCAATACAACAAGTTTTAATTCATTCAGACTCGAGTAGTACGGGCTCAGCCCGTGAAACGCCTCCAATGCAAAGACCACCAAAACTCCCGGAGAGAAACAGGTAACGTTGAACGTATTAAAACTTTTCTAATCTATTCCATTACGATTTTAATTTGTCTTGCTACACGTCTACCTGACTCCACAGTGAAAACGGGTTAATTGTAAAGTACCTGGCTCATAAATCAGGTTGTGCCACATAGGCTGACACATGTTAGTCCTTGTTCTGGAGAGGGATTGGTCCAGTGAGTCTACTTCATCTCCCGTAGTCATTGAATTTTTTGTGCTTTCTTTTCAAGGCTTTCTCTTCACAACGCTACTATTCTAATATTCCATCGCGTATGTAGTAGGTATTCCCAGAGCTCCCGCATCAGGTGCACAAGAAATGACATAGGACCTAGGACCTACTTAGTTTAGTTAAGCCTTGCAATAATAAATATTTACTTCCGGGTTCGGGTTCCTGGCTATATTGTAGGTGACATCGAATACAGAATGTTGGTACTTCCGGGGGATTAACCGGAAGTTCTTGACATGGACATAAATGGATTTAAATTGCAATTTAAATTCTGCATCTTTGCATATCGCATTTTGTAACGTATGTACCTACTTTATGAGTTTGCATTTTTGAATTTTTTCGACCATAATTATTGACCAACGCCTCATTTGAACACCCGGGTTCGGTTAAGCTAAATAGTACAGATTGTGCATGGAAGTACAAACGAATTATTTAAATAGATGAACTTGAAACTCTGCTCATATGGTACAACTAAAAATGGACTCCTAATCAGTCTGTCAGTTCCAGTCAGGGCGACCTCCTGCCGCCATGCAATGGGATTTGTTTGTTTTCTTGTATTTTTCCCTTGTTATATTTTATTTCTATTATTTACGCTGAGTGAGGCGCACATTATAGCTTTGGAAAAGTGTGTTTTGTCGGTGTTAAAGACTTTGGAGAAGCGGGTGCTGTATACAGTTCAAGAACTTCTAGCCCTAGCCATATACTGCTTCTTTTTTCACCGTGAAAGATAAATGTGTTTAAATGCCGGGCTATCCGTACTATGTTCAATGTTCAACGTTTTACTGTACAGTATAAATTGCTTTCCGGTGAAATAAGAAGGGAGCGAGAGAGGGAGAAGAACCGCTTGCATAATACAAACTCGACAGATGAATGGATGGGGATGTCTTTTTCATTGTGATTGATATGTTTGGTTGCTCTATTTTTCAATCTGAATAAGCTCGTTTAGCCTAATACTGGAGAACCAAGATTTGCCTTTTCATGCCTCGGTGTGTTTGTGAGTTTGAGATGTTAGGTTGTTGTAAAGGAATCTGTCTGTATCCATATAGTTTTGAAAAAAAAATTTGAATTGAGACAAGTGCATAATATTTTATGTCACAGGCAATTTTGTTAGTTTTTTAAAAAATACCCTTACCGGATAAGGCCTACTTTGATACTAAATTGAAGGATTTCTATTGTTACTTGATCTACTTGTAGAAAAATGTTTGACACTGTTGACTACTATAGTAGATTATCCCGAGATCGCGTACGTTTTATCTAAATTATCGTTAGTATTGTGATATACATATGATGTGATGTAAGGAAAACGTATGCGATCACGTAGGGCCTATTACAATGGCGCTTAATTTTTGCGCATTGACTATCGACTGTTGGATTACCTACGGTGCAATTACGTGCAATCCGGACAGGATTCCTAATAAAATATTTATCTAAATTCTTATTTTGCTGTACTTTTAGGGCTTCGAATGGAACTCCAGTTGGTCCAGTGCTCAATTACTCGAACTTGGGTAATTTGGCAGGCGGAGGATTAGGATGGGAAGAAAGGCCAATAATCAGCGGAATGGACCATCACCGAAGTAGTCGAGGAGGAGACGAGGGAAGAAAGGCTCAACCCCAAACTCCTTCCGAACAGCAACTCCACACGCATATTCTCCACCAACAACATCCTCTTATTCAGCGAAACAGTCGTCCCGAAATGACGGATTTGGTTGAGGCAATGCATAATTTACGAACACGTAAGAACAAAACAACAGAGATCTGGTTAGCAACTAAGTAACTAAAGTAAGCTTTCACATGGACAAGGCCAAGACCGACTTGGAACCCGCCCAAGCTGTCTCTTCTTTTTTCGGTTTATACAAGAGTTTATTCCCGAGTCGGATAGGGGTTCTTCCGATGTCAGATGTTGTAAAATAACAAATGGGTTTATACCTTTGCTGTCCCTGTCCTAAATTCATTTACTGGACGGATGACTGCGTTATGCCTACTTCAGACGAGGTCTGCTCAGTGAGACTACTCGGGTTTAATGTAAATAATTTAGTTAGTAAATGGAACCAGATGTTAGAGGAAAATGGGAATTTTCAGATTTTGAATTTAGTGCTGTTGACTCTCCGACACGAGGAAACCATAGTCGTTTAGTTTATTTACGCCCTGCCGCTGCCTTGTTCTTCTATTCGGCTAAGCATACATAATTAATGGCACTAGCACAACATGTCTTTCTCGACGGCAAATTACATTGCATTACGCATACAGTATTACCGTAGATGGTAAGAAAGGGAATTTGAATTAAATATCATTTTGCCTTATGAGGTAGCTCTGCATTACCAAATAATTACGTTAAACACCTAACCCATTGAATACGTAATGTTGGACATGAAAATATTACTTCGTGAACCATTATTCGAAAGGGACTTATTCAGTCCTTTTCAGTTAACTTAAGTGATCATTCCTGCATAATCTTCATAATTCTTTGTTATTTAAGTTTTAATTTCAATTTGACACAAACGGATACCTGACCGAGTGCACGTAATACTGCTTTAACCTCACATAACTGCTCCAGCGTTCAGCGTTCCCATACTCCTAACTTTTTCCAGCTAAGTCAACTGTGTTTTAGCTTTCATACGATACGAATTCTGTCATGCATTTGCAACTAATTCAATAGGGCGAAAGTCGGTCACAGCACAATACATATTTTCAGATGGTACATCAGCAAAGCAAATATTCCTGTTACATTGCTGTAAAGGCTACGTGATTCCTGAAGCATAAGCTGAGTTCACAATTCAAAAGTGAAGCCAGGAAAATCTCAATTCGGGGTTCCTACTTTGATATGTAACGGTAGCTATGTTATTTACCGAGCTTTCACAACTCTCTGGTTACGACATCGTTATTCCCATCATGATGAGTTTAACAAGAAGCGAAAGCTGGAACATGGTTTTCCTTCTACCCAATTCTGTCACCTCATATCGTATCACTGTTACTACCTATGTATTCGGTTCAACAGAAGCACTGCATGAAATAATGAATTTGGAAAAATCACGCACAACCAAAACCAAGTGAAAGCTATGTAGCAGGTGATAGTTGGGCTCTGCTTTCTCCCACTGACTTCTGACGCCTCAAGCCAAACCCAAACTGACTGACTTAAATGTACAATTTGATAAGCCCTGTCACTGAAACCAGAATTGAAACTCTGAAAAATGACATTCAATTTTTATCTATGTTCTCACAGATACTTCTCAGAGCAGTCAACCACCAGACGTCACGTCGACAGCTCAATCAAGAAGAATAGCTCCTGCTGATCGACTCAATCGTCTCAATCAGAAACGAAGTCAGTCATCCGTTGATGAATCCTCTGGTAAGCTGCAGTTTTTATTAATATCAGTCCTGTGTTCGAGTTTGTATTAAATTCGCATACGAAAAGTTTGCTATGTTTGTCAAGTCTGTTTATTTGGATACTATCTCCGGTTGGATAACCTAATTCCAAACTTAATACGGAAGTTGGGATTAGTTATGTTGTTTCTGCGCCGTTTCCAATTCAGACGACTCGCTTTAGTTATCTCTTTTGATATCTAAATGGGTTTAGCGTAGGTTGAAGATTATTGTTTCTGATTCCTCATTGAACTCGGCAGTGAAATGCTACAACGACAACGAACAGGATGGAATTTAAATGTACCGTTATTGTCCGACCTCTAAGTCAATTGCTTTTAGTATCGACATTCAGATGTGCCTTGTTCGTTCTTCACAGCGGGGTACGGTCGGACCCTGTTCTCGTAATACATAGTACGAATATAATTAAATAGAGCCAAATATAAAAATTTAATTTAAGTGCTGTTTGTGTTCACTGTGGATCCATTGTGTATTGCCTTTTTGCAAAATAAACCAATAGTGGGGAGTCTTACGAGAACCGGGTACAGATTGCATGTGGTCTACACGTTTTTTGGAGCTGTACAGTTATACTGTGTAGTATTGCTTGGCTTATTTAGGTTGAATTACAAAGAGCTAGGTTAAATTTCGCTGGGATAGGCACGGAATCTAACCTAACCTGCTTCTTAAGATCCCAACGGGTGTGCTGCTCCAAAAAATCGTAGATCACATATGCCGAGGCGAAACGGAAAACGGAACGCTGGTCGACGCACATTGTCCTATGTTGCTTTTCAATAGGGTTTATGCTCTTACGACGACAAAAACGGAGAACCCGAAACCCGACAAGAACAAAAATATTTCCTACTTAACCCGGAAGCAAATCAATAATCCGTAAATATAGTGAAAGTAAAATGGTGGATTTTAAGAAAATCCCTTTGTTTTATCCGATTTGAGATCTCCTTTCTTCCAAACAATCCACTCAAGTCCAAACGGTTTAAAAATACAGTCTCTCAGTCTCAGCGTCTTAGAGCGACTCTGAGATAAGAATCGGATGAATCGGGGGTATAAGGGAAATCAATGGATTTAAGTGAAAACTGTACGCCCATTTGAACTAGTCTAAAAATTGGAATCAGGAAAAGTGGGTTTCAGCATCATGCTTGAGTGAGATATAATCCCTATGAACTATGAAGAAATAGACAGGCTTGGAGATAGAATCATTATACAAACTTCGTCCAGGTTTTGAAAATCACGATAACAATACTACACAAAACTTTCATTGTGTCCAGAATACAGTAGTTCATTGATTATTTTTCGCAGGTACTCTGACCGGGACAGGGCGTTGGAAGGTCTCTGCAAAAATCCAGCAACTTCTCAACACACTCAAACGCCCTAAACGTCGTCCCCTCCCTGAGTTTTATGAGGACGACGATATTGAGCTGGAAATGGCTGCAAAGCACAAAGACCCAAATGCACCCAAGCCTGAAGGAAGTCTCATGAGTCCAGCTATTGGAGAACAACTTGTGGTAAGCAGTAGCAACCAGCAGCCCTCGTTTCTTTTATGCACCGTGCAATTCCTTTATTACCGTCATACCGTCTCCAAAAGCTCAAATTAGACTGAACCTTACAGAACCCTCACGAAGTGACGCATCGAAGTGTAGAGAGGAAATTATTACATAAATTATTCAGAATTGAGCAAACATCTGGGGTCTCCTCCACTCCAGGTTCACGTTTTGTGACAAGCAATTTGAGCTCTTATACGAGGGCATGGCATATAAACGACAGACGGGTGACCAATCTTATTTTTATTTAGGGGAAAAAATATTCAAATTGAATCCATTAAATTGCTTACTGTTAAATCCAAGTGTTCAAGGTCGGGACTAAATTGCTCCTTTTTTGTTTCTATTGCTTTGATGTGATAACCTGTGTATCTGAAGAAGAGAGGAGAGAAATGAGAAAGCAAATGTCATGGGATGACATGAAATGCATGAATGAGGGTAATGTCTTATCTGGGGTAAGACAAGCGGAAAGACATAAAAGTCTCTTACTTTTATGTATGCCAATAACTATAAAATACATCTTCTTTCTGTTCCCTAAACAAATCCGAGAGTGGAATAAGGAAACGCAAATCTTTCTCTCAGGTAGCCTGGAATATGCGTCCTGATATGTTCATATGTTACCGTCGTATATGCCATGTTTTTTACGCCGAATTTGGATATTTTTCTAGCGGTGTGTATGCAAAAGGGCCACGTGAACAGCCAAAATCTTGTCGAATTAGGAATTGCCTAATAACTTGAACACCCAAAATCTAAACAGCCAAAAATTAAGTCCCCTATTGGCTCAATTGGCTGTAATGGCGAGGAAGTGTAAGCTTAAGGTCAACCTCACCCACATGCAGCTTAAATGCAGCCATTGACCAACCAACGTTTACGTATTGAAATACTGTAGTGGATATTATTCGCAAACTTTTTCATGTTTAACCATAACTTAACCCGCAGCCGGGCTGGACAATTGGTCTTTTGTAGTTTATCTTCAGAGAATTGAATGAATTTCAGTACCCTGAGCTGCCCTTTGACGTCGATTTACATTTTTACTAGTTCCCTCGGCTCCCCGGGTTTTTTGCAATGGAATGAAATGCATAAAATACAGTTTGAAAAGGATATTAGGACTTTGCAATTTTGTGGAAAAAGCAGTCAAGAAGTGTAAGGCAAAGTTGAACAAAGTTTTTTTTCTCCTTTTATTATTGGCAGATTCCATCTGGTTTACCACGAAACTTAGAAGCAGCTGTCCAAAGATATGGGTCAGCCACTTTCAAAGCTCCGGTTGCCACTGTATTGGATCCCAATGGAAAACTTACTATCTCTCTCACATATGGTAAGGAATAAGATAAATTGAGTATTGAATTGGAGACGATTGGATTATATTACGACTCAGTACAGAACCTCTGCGGCTTTAGACTTTTCGCGTTTTCTTTCCATGTCCTATACATTATACATTATTCCGTTTGTCTGTGTTCTCAAAAGTCGAAAATATTTATGACTTTAGTTGAAAGAAAAACACTTAAAATAAAATTGCTTTTATCCATCATACTGCTCCTGACATTTATATGAATATTTTGTTAAAAAATGTATTCATTCAACTTGAGTAATTACATGCTCATCTCTCCTTGACCTAATTAAAATGATACTGGAGATGAGAATAGCTATAAAGTCTATAAAATGCTTTTTCTTATTATTTTTTGTTTAACAGGAAAATTATTAAGTCGTTCCCATAAAATTGCGTTTGCTCTGCTCAATAAAACTGGCCATAAAGGAGACTACGTTGTGAAGAGTGGAGATCGAGTTGCCCTAGTCTATCCCAATAATGACCCCATCAACTTCATATGCTCTTTCTACGGCTGTCTCTTTGCTGGGGTTGTCCCAGTTCCAATTGAAGTTCCATTGACGAGACGGGTAAGTTTGGGATTTTTCATGTTTTATGAACCCTTTCTCTGTGTGTGTGTGTGTGTGGCTTCGAGCGACAAGGAATGTAGTGTTCCGGTTCCAGCACATCTCGCTCCATTCCATAAGCCGGGAATGGTATATTTAGAAACCTTCAATTCCCCGTATCTGTTCTGGTTGTTAGTTTTATGCGAGTGGGCGGTGGTGGGGTAATGGATTCCCTCGCGCCTTAAGATTGAGTTTCCCTGTCGTTTTCAAGTTTTATGACTATCCTTCTGAATTCTGGAAAACTGGAATCTTGTGGGAGTTTAAACCAGATTATGAGTAGTTTTCATATTATTGATAGCGCTTGAAATTGACATTGATATGAATTTAGTATGTCCGCATTTGACGTTTACGCTCTTTCTCCCATTGTTCACAATCTTAAATATTGCAAGCAAAGATGTTTGTGAAGTTAAGTGCATATTTGATTGAACCTTTGAAAATAATCAAAATCTTATGAACTAAGTCATGCAAAACCAACTCTATAATGTAATTTGTCATTGATTATGATGGTATATCGACAAAGTATCGCGGTGAGCAGAGTTGCAGAAAGTGTGTGTATTGTATCGCGTGTCAAAGTACGTATCGCTAATTTCGGAGGCACCGAATAAATGACTCGTTGGGTTGGGTTAAGGAAAAACGTCCGCGTATGGGTATAATTTGTCCGATGAAATTAACGTCGAGACTCTGGGTTGGCGACACAGTGTACCCGGGACCCGTGATACTTTAGCCGTGATGCTCTGTCGTAGACTTGATTACAGAGACAATTATGCTAAAGTACAGCGTAATTAATTATGGCCCTGCCTGCATTTGTTTCAGGACGCTGGATCTCAACAAGTTGGTTTTCTTCTGGGAAGTTGTAATGTTCAAGTGGCACTTACCTCGGAACCTTGCCTGAAAGGACTTCCAAAGACGGCAACGGGTGAAGTTGTTGCTTTCAAAGGATGGCCAAAATTGACTTGGGTTGTGACGGAGCATCTAGGGAAAACTCCGAAAGATTTCTCACCCTCTCCTCGGGTTACGGACGAGACTTCGGCTTACATTGAAGTGAGCTCTTTGCCCAAGGTACGGAGTACTTGTATTATTCATGTGCAACACTTAAGCCGGCTATGTTGTATGTATGTAGTATCAGTGAAATAAGTAAAGTTGAATTATTTCATGTTTTTTTTACGTATTTTAGTATGCAACGGATCGAGATGGTTCCGTAATGGGTGTTACCATAAATCGAGCCACAATGCTAGCCCATTGTCGAAGCTTAACCACGGCCTGTAATTATACAGAAGGAGAGGTTATGGTGTGTGTTCTGGATTTTAAGCGTGAAGTCGGGCTCTGGCACAGTATTCTAACTTCAGTCTTCAATGGAATGCATGTCATTTTCATTCCGTACGCGTTGATGAAAGTCAATCCTGCCTCCTGGATGCAAATGATCACCAAATACAGAGGCAAGGACTTTCACTTCACTTTCTCTCTCCCTCTCGCCGCTGGCCCATATGTTGAACGTTGAACTGAGGGCAAATATTTGAAAATATATTGCGCTCTCATTTGTGAGGCTTTTCTAATGGAATATTTTACTTTTCACAATGAATATGAATTGTTTATTAATTACCACCACATAGTGCTTTTCAGCTCTTCAGGCTATTCACTGACTTGTTTGACCTAGTTTCAAACGTGAAATATAATATTTATAACTTGTACTTAGTCAAGAACAGGGTATTCCATTGAGTGTTCTGAAAGCTAGGGTTAACTTCAGATGATTTTAATTGGGCTGTTAGACATGAAAATTGATATTTATTGTCTCTTTGTTTTTTTATGTAGCGAGTATCGCCATAGTCAAGTCAAGGGATCTGCACTGGTAAGTGGGTCATATACTCGTATCAGAATATTTCGCTACTTTTGGAATGAAATGGTTGGAATTTAATACCATTCTTGTTATAATTACTTAACACAGGGGCTTATTGGCAACTCGGGATCATCGAGACATCAGCTTAGCCTCCCTCAGGCTTCTCTTGGTATCAGACGGAGCTAATCCATGGTCTCTCTCATCCTGTGACCAATTTCTATCTGTGTTTCAAAATAAAGGACTTCGGCCAGATGCTATTTGCCCTTGTGCTTCCTCATCTGAAGTCTTGACAGTCTCTTTGCGAAGGTACGTAATTGGCCCTTGTGAATGAATTGTGAAGTTTTTCCAAAAGTTTTCACTTTGTGTTCCTTCCTGCACTGTTTACGACTTTGAACTTCTTTAATTAATTAGCATACATTGAAAGCCTGCAGTACAGACATTCTAATTAGATAAAAGCCCTAATTGCTCATCTTCAGTAGTATAAAATTGTTTTCTGTTCTATTTGCGAATGCGAACTCAAAACTTGAACGGAATTTCTTTATTTTGATAAATACTTGAATTACGTTGTGTTGCCCTCTTAGCTCCTTTGTGCAAAATCATTTCTTTGAAGGGGTTCTCTGATTGCTCTTTTCCTGATTACTTTTGACTTGTAATTTTCATATTTTCTGTAACTCTTTATCTTCACTTTTTGATTCTGTTAACTTTGATTTTTCTTTATATCAATAATTGAGTTTATTGTCGGATTTCAATAGCCGAAGCCCTTTTTCAGACATAAATAGTTATTAGTTGTGTATAGATTTTTTTATTCCTGATTGCTCATGCCCCACATTTACGTTTTATGTAGACCTGGACGAGCAGGAGTAAATGCTACTGGACGAGGAGTTCTGTCAATGCAGGGCCTGAGCTATGGAGTCGTTCGTGTTGATCAAGAAAATTCTTTAACGTCACTGACACTACAAGACTGTGGACAAGTAATGCCTGGAGGTACGTAACCTTTCAATCTTTTGCGTTTTTCCACATGCAGTATTCTTGAAATAAAGTGGTTTCCATTACTGGGGTGTACGTTGATTCCGATGAAATTGAGTGGATGATCTAAGAGTTATGATTCCATCAGAAACAGTGTTTTACCATGAAAATATTAAAACATCTAAGGAGAATGAACCTGATACTTCATATGTCTTTCATATTTCAAGGTTTTATATTCAAAATGAACTAGATGTTTATCCTTGAAATAATATGGAGCACCGTTTAAGAAACTGAATTCTGATTTGCTATCAAGGAGCCAAGCGTTTACCTGTCAAACTCAGCCAATAACAGTGTTTGATGTTTGATCTATGATGTTTTTGCTTTACAGCTGTGATAGTCGTAGTGAGAATGGACGATCAACCCTACTTGTGTAAAACGGATGAAGTGGGTGAAATCTGTGTGCACAGTTCTTCCACGGGTTCTCATTACTGGGGTCTCCAAGGATTGACAAACCAAACGTTTAAAGTTCAGCCACTTCAGGCTGACGGAACTGTCATTAGTGACGCGGAGTATGTTCGAAGTGGGCTCCTTGGCTTTCTTGGACCGGTGAGCATTTTTCTTTTAGTTCACAAACTAGGTGAAAGACGATGTAAAAGTAAAGTAGGGTGGATTGGATTTTATTAACGACGTTTGCGAAGAAGACACATTTTCAGTTGCTTTTTGTGGTTTGTGGAACAAATTCGAGACTCTTTACACGTGTTGGACGATGGACGATGGCCTGAAACTCATGTAGTGCCTGGTTTGAGCTTAGAATTCTCGTTCGGGAGCATCTCGAATCTTGAGCTAGGAAGTTCTACAGGGGTGTTAAAATAAAAAGTTGGGTTTATCATTAGACGCTTTGATGACAGGACACAGGACTTACTTGTTGTTGTGAGTCCAAAATACACACTCCATGTGTGTGAGAGTATGAAAGTAACAAAGAGAAAAGGGGAAGTGGGTATCGTTAGAATTTATGGTTGAATGGTGACAGGGACTTTTACTTACACTCTCTCCACGCTTCACACTTAACTTTCACTTGAGCCTTCTCTCCGTTCTCGTTAAAATCTTTTGATTTGCGACTTTTACAACAGCTGAGAGAACAGAGAAGATCTACTTTACTTTTCCCAACTCCAGCTTTTTAGGCCCTGAACTTAGATTTACGTGTCGTTTCCGTCCTTGCACAGAAGACCTACTTTATTTCCATGAACTCGTTCTGTATTTTGTACGCCTACAGTTCACACATGAAAGCTTATATTTTTAAAGCATGTTTAGAAAATATTATTTCAGCTATTGTTGTGTAATGATGCGATAAAGTCATGTGCGATGCTTATATATGTTATGTTACCTACTTCATCAAGGTCGGTTCTGGACTAGGCCTAGAATAATTTCTGAAACTTAAGATGAACTGCCGCTTGCTCATCGCAATTGAAAATTCAGTATGGAATTAACTGCGGATTCAATGACTAATTTTTTACTTGTTGGAATATTCAGGGTGGATTGGTCTTTGTTTGTGGATCTCGAAATGGACTCATGAGTGTCAGCGGACGGAAGCACAACGCGGATGATATTATAGCAACTGTCCTTGCTGTGGAGCCCATGAAATTCATTTATCGAGGGCGTATTGCAGTTTTTAGTATCAAAGTTTTGCGGGATGAGCGAATTTGTGTTATTGCCGAACAACGCCCGGATTGTAGTGAAGAGGAGGTAAACTTAGTTTTAGTATACGAAATCCAGTACCACATTTGTCGATGCATCAAAAGAAATTCTTTGTTAATGTTGTTTAAATATATCCCACAGAGTTTTCAATGGATGTCAAGAGTACTTCAAGCGGTCGACTCAATTCATCAAGTGGGAATCTATTGTTTGGTCCTCGTGGTAAGCAGGACTTAGAACTATTCGTGCTTCGTCTGCACTTTGGACTTTGGAAACACTGAAAGTGCTGACACAAGCTTTAGCTTTGGTTTATTCCGAATTAACATATTTTTGATTCCGTATTTCAGAGCCCTAATTGCCTCCCGAAAACACCTCTCGGAGGAATTCATTTATCAGAAACAAAGAGACGATTTTTGGAAGGCACGCTTCACCCAGCTAATGTTCTCATGTGCCCTCACACGTGTGTTACGAACCTCCCCAAACCCCGAGAAATCCATCAAGACATTGGGCCAGCAAGTGTTATGGTGGGGAATATTGTACAAGGGAATCGTCTGGCTACGGCACAAGGAAGAGACCTTGGGGTTGTTGACGAAGAGTCGGATTCAGCGAAGAAAGTAAGCTACTCAATTCCCAGACCTTAAGTTAAGATGCCAGAACCCACAACCAAGCCTTGGGATGTAATTTGTGTAATGGTTTATGAATGTTATGTCACTCTTTTCTCGTAGTACCAATTCATTTCGGAAATTCTGAAGTGGAGATCAACGTCGACAGCGGATCATGTCATATTTACACTCTTGAACTCCAAAGGAACAGCAACAACTTCTTTGACATGTTCACAGCTTCATAAGAGAGCTGAGCGCGTTGCTATGATGTTACTGGAGAGAGCCAAAATCAATACGGGTGATCATGTGGCACTCGTCTACCCTCCGGGTCTTGATCTCATCGCTGCTTTCTACGGATGTCTCTATGCCGGTGGGTCTCCTTGCCTTCTTTAATTAGCTTCCGTTTCAGTCTGGAAATGGATTAAAATGGAGAGATCGGCTTAATTTCCTGAATCCACCACTTTATAGCATTGTAAATCTTATATCGAATGTCGAGGCAATAATTAAATATATGTATTTACCCTACTTTGTCACAGGGGCTGTACCAGTAACAGTTCGACCGCCTCATCCTCAGAACCTTCAAACCACGTTACCAACTGTACGAATGATTGCAGAAGTGAGCAAGTCAGCTCTCATTCTGTCAACTCAAAACGTTATCAAACTGCTCAAATCAAAGGTACGTTTCCAAGAACTGTATTTAGAATTTCAATATCTCTTTGACGCCTAATCCCTTTGAGCTTTCCTGTAATGAATATGATGCCGCGGGAATTCCAAATACGTTCTCATATTGACTTTTTGTGGTATTTCATTATTCAGGAGGCTAGCAATGTGGTAGATATAAAATCCTGGCCTTTGACGCTGGATACAGATGATCTACCGAAGAAAAAGCTATCTTCTTTGTACAGAGCCCCCACTGCTGAGATGATTGCCTATCTTGACTTTAGGTACTTATTCCTATTTTGTACCTTGTGTACCTACCCTTCGATTACTTGGGAGAAAATTGAGTCTTGATCTTTTCAAAAACTCGTTACTTTGTCTGCCTAGTGTTTCTACAACGGGGATGTTGGCTGGAATCAAGATGTCACATTCGGCCGTCACGTCGCTCTGTCGTTCCATGAAATTGGCTTGTGAGCTCTATCCCTCTAGACACGTTGCCCTTTGTTTGGATCCATATTGCGGATTAGGTTTCGCCCTGTGGTGCCTCAGCAGGTGAGTTAGTTTTACTATATAGTTGGGCAGAGTCTATTCCTTTGTACAATGGTTATTTGAATTGTTCGGAGCCGTGTGCCCTATTTCTCGACGATATTTATGAATTCTATTTCCCGTCCGCAGTGTCTACTCTGGTCATCACTCAATTCTGATTCCACCGTCGGAAGTTGAAGTCAATCCCGCTCTCTGGCTGAGTGCCGTGAGTCAGTACAAAGTGAGAGACACCTTTTGTTCCTATGGAGTCATGGAGCTGTGTACAAAGGGCCTGGGCTCATCCGTCAATCTCCTCAAGCAAAGGAACGTCAATCTTGCATGCGTTCGAACCTGCGTTGTTGTTGCGGAAGAGAGACCACGAATCGTGCTCACAAACAGCTTTTCCAAATTATTCTCTGCTCTCGGACTCACACCGCGGGCTGTCTCCACTTCATTCGGATGTCGGGTTAACGTCGCCATTTGTCTCCAGGTACTATTAATGCCTTGTTTTACAAGTACAATAGGAGAGTAATTAAGTTCACAGGAATTCCGTAGTATTCAACTTTATATGTATATGATATGCTATGAGTCATGCGTTTAGATTGAGGGGATAAACCACAAGATCAGGGACTATCTGGCCGAATTTTATTACATTTGTTATTGCAGGCTTTTCAGATCAAAATATTGAAGAGCTGCTTCGTTCATAAACCATTTGTGCTAATATTGCGGAACTATGCATAATACGTCATTAATTGATTCAACAATTTGCATATATTTAACTTTGGTTCATCATACGATTAACGAATATGTGCATCATATTTTTACGGGTACCAATTTTCCATTCGTT
>JAQFYT010000084.1:0-38997 GCA_034694925.1 Ceratophysella denticulata
TGCCCTTCGAGCACTTGAAGAAATAGGACTTAACCTAACCCGAATGAAGAAAAATCCTCTGCGCACTTTTAGGAGAATCTAACTTAACCGGATTAAACTCAACTCTCTGCTACGACATAATTTTGTTAGCGAAACGCCCTGTGAATGGAATCCCGCTCCCCGTCGTCCGTTGAATTAATTGTTGTGTCAAACAACACGAGAAGTTCATTGACAGAACCGGCGACGAAGAAGGCGGCTATATAACGCCCGCGTCGTCGTCCTCCTTCTTCCATGCTACTAGGTATGTATCTACTCCTACGTACAATGCAATTCAACCACAAACAACAGCTAACCAACTCGTTTTCTCTCATCTCAGCATTGCATTCCATCCTAGGCTAGTCCTAGCCAGTCAGCTTTGACTTTTTTGCTGAGCTGAGTGGATGGCTCGGCGCGGCGCCTGCTGCTGTGTGGTATGCGTTATACGGCGGCGGCGTTTTCCGATTCGGATTCGATGCCGGTTCCTCGGTAGCACAGCGTCGTGGGCGGTGGATTTTTCTGCTGCAGCGAAAATGGCAACATGGCAGTATTGTTGAATCACAGGTCGGCGGTAGTGTTGCACTACTACTACTACTGCTATGCTACTCGTTTTCAATCAGAAGGCGATGACTTGTACTTCAAAAATGATTGTAAAGTAAAAACTGATATAAATCTAGTGCTGATTGAATGACAACTTCTGGATTATGCATACGTTATTCCGAAGAATAATACATTGACCATTACCATTACCTGAACAATTAAATTTTCTTCAGTCATATTATACATAACTTCAATTTAAATCGAATAGTAGGCCGGTCAAAAAATTTCCCAACAACCGGTCATTACGCATATGGGAGGACTCAATGAAGATGTTATAAAATCATAGGCAATGTGCTTATAAATATGTAAGTGTAAGTCTACGTATGTTATGCACTAGCCCCGGAGGAGGTACAATATTAACGATTAGAGCTTGGCACCGCGCATAAGCAACGTGGTACTATGATTGACATTGCATTGACACACAGTGAGTACAATGCGAAGAATTACATAAAATTCAAACCGGCCAAGTGAAATGTCCGCCGGATAGCTTGTACACCGTAGCGCCTCTTAGGACGCAGGAAAAATTAAAACTTTGATTCTATGAAGTTACAGTAGCAGTTTATATAGCTCTGCTGCAATTATGCAACTATCGGTGCACTGTGCATTGGCGTCGTATAATCCTAATGTTTTGCGGCTATTTTTAAATGTTAGGTAGTTAGAAATACCTCGCTGCTGCTGTGCGGCTGGTGCGATTTTGATGGTGGGTCGTGGGTTAGTGCGATGTGAGTGCCGCCGGCGCGGCGAGCCATTATTGAGATGCTCGCTGGGAAATGCTGCGGCTCGGGTGCTGCTATGCTTTGGCGTGAAGGGAATAATGGTAGGATATACGAGGAGGAGGGTATGCTGGTGCTGCTGCTGTGTGTGGTGTGAGTGGGGTTGGTTGTTGGGGGAACGGGCTTGGGCTTGGGAGCGTTTATTGATTGTGAGCACGGGATGAGGTGAGAGGAGGGTAGTTGGCCGGGCAGGCAGGGGCAGGGCAACGGAGGAGAGCGAGAGGAAGAAGCCTCCATATTGAAACTGGGGAACCTAGCCGAGGCGAAGAAGAAGGGGCCGAAAGCACGCCATTCACTCAGTTCTCCCTGCCATTCTCCAGTGACTCAGTCATCAGACCTTCACCTTCCTTCCGCCGAAAACGCCGCCGCGACCTGCCGACCGCGCAACGAGGTTCAGCCCAGACACGCCGTGAGGTAAGTTCCGAGCCGCTCGCTCCGCGCCCACGACCATAAAGCCGGCATCTGCTCCTGCTCCTATTCTCTACTCACAACTCATGTCAAAGTGACTGACAACCCGCTTCGGACACGGACAACAGACACAAGACCTAATTTATTTTCCCTCCGTCTGCTTTCAGGACGTTCTTCACAATTCCTTCAACACTGTATCCTCGTGGGGCGGGTTTGAGTTCACATTCCAAAATAGGGTCAAACGTGATCATCGACTGCACTGCTGGAGGGAACTTGTCCGGCGGTGTCAAAAACGATATCATGAAGAAGGACGGGGAGGTAGATGAGCGTGGGTAAGTCAAGCAAATATTTGGCATTGGCATTCATAATTTCATTGGAAGTGCGAATAATTGTGTCACGACTGGCGGCAGCTGGATATAATCCAGGATGATTAGGGCAGTCAGCAGTGTAGTGTGTAGTACATTTTCATCTGTGCAGGATTATTGCATAGCTCTTACTCATTGATTTTCTGGACGGTCAAAGGTGAAAGGTTGCCGCTGGTCGGTGATAGTGATAGGCCAATAGTTGATAGTAGATTGTATGCTGCTGGGTGTCACACAGTTTACCCGGCCGTACGCTGCACGTACAACGTACTTGTGACTTGACGTGTTCTTGTAGTTGACAGGTCTCAGGTACCTATGCAGTGTGTCATTAGGAATCAGCTAGGCAGTCAGCAGTAGCGCTGAGTTGTATGTAATTTTGTGCATCACACTTCCCTGATGTCAATAGTTGACAATAGTTGTTTGCTGACGAGACAGTCAACAATAGTTGACCCGAGTTCTTCGTCAAATTATAAGGATATTGTATTTTGTTTTTGCGTTTACCGATTTGAGTCGTTTCCCTATTGTTTGTAGTTGATAATTTCGATTTTTTCCTCAATTTGTATAAATTGAAATGGCGGCGTTTTGGAGAGTCCAAAAATGGAGTCTTAATGGGTTTGAGAAATTGCGAGAACTAACAAGGAATAGAATGCGAAACACCTTTCCTAAGTATATTTTTAGACTGCTTGAGCATGTAATACATTTCCTTATAAGTTTAACGAGAAACCGTTAAGTACGTCCCTCATTCTCTATAGTGCTTTTACAATACACCTAGTCTAGTTTTGCACATCCGTCATCAATACCACCGGATATTTGTTGTGAACTTTCTTTATCAATCAAGGATTTAATAGGTCTAAGATTAAGCACACCTGTAGTGGCAGGAACAAATCACTGAATAAGTAAACCCAAAAACCATCACCCGGTATTAACGTCAATGTCAATAGGCAATATACTTTATACAGCCACACTGTCTCTACGCTATTCCTTGCAGCGACCAGCAGCCTCAGTAAACCGTTTATTTTTAGTCCGTCATCATCTCATAAATAACTTATCCATCTTTTTCTTACAGGAAATTGTTCATAGGTGGATTAAGCTGGGAAACAACTATCGATGGTCTTCAGCGGTATTTTAGCCGCTTCGGAGAAGTCGTAGATTCAGTAGTTATGAAGAATCCAGACACTGGTAGGTCTCGAGGATTCGGTTTTGTCACCTTCTCTGATCCGGCCAACGTTGACGCTGTGCTCAACAGCGGACCGCATCAACTGGATGGTAGAACGGTAAGCAGTTTCAGTTTGCCGTTTGATGGTTTGATTAAAGTTTTGAAACAAAATGTCAGCAGCAAGTAAGGACTTACGTAAACTTGATGATTTTTTAGATTGACCCTAAGCCGTGCAATCCACGAACTTTACAAAAACCAAGACGAGGTACGAACATCCCGAAGGTTTTCCTTGGTGGACTTCCTCCAAACGTGACTGAAACCGATCTTCGATCCTTCTTTGACCGCTATGGCAAAGTCCTCGAAGTTGTAATCATGTACGATCAGGAGCGTCGAAGAACGAGGGGTAAGTAGTTTGAAGCTAAGCGTATAAAATCTTTTTCCAACAAAATAAACACATGTAAAATTCCTAAGACAAAGTTCTGGTTGAGGTAGTTGAGTTGGCCGAACTCGCTTGTCCTGTCACGCCAGCAATCAGTGCCATATCCGTTCCGTTTTTAGTTTCTAATCATGTTTAGTGATCGGCAATTCCTTGCTCTATTTAATTACCTAACATATTGAGTATTCAGAATGGGCTATGCATATTTCTTTCAGTTACTATTCATTGAATTACATTTTACATTAATTAGTTAATGTTATTTGCTAAAGTTAGTTTACTCTTAGAATTTTAAGGTTGGTAGTTCTACTTTTATTGTTTGTTTACACAGCAGCGGATGTTCTCCATAGACAAGGACAAGAGTTACCGATATTACAGTTTGTACATGATTTAAAACCAGAACATTAAATTAAAGACACTGCCCAACCTGAGATTTTATATTTTAAATAGTTGAGAATGAAAACTTATCTAAGCTTTCCTCTAGCAAGCCTACTTTCAATTCAGTATGTGATGAACATAAACCATAGCGTTCAATGTTAATTTCGAATATCACGAAGCATCAGGTGCTTCATCGTTAAGGATAGGAACTACGCTTCATCCTGGATTCAATACTACTCGCTACCAAAATTCATATTGCTATGTAGGCGATGACAGGCTGGTATTAAACTTTAAACAACTGAACTCTGAATTCATAGAGTTAAAGTTGATCTTGCCAGCCAAAAGTAAAGTCATTCCCATAGTACATGATGTCAAGAATTATCTGATATCGTGCCTCCAGGCTTGCCACAATTGTAGCATATATAATTTTGTTGTAATACTGTACATGTGCATGTGCGGTGCTTATTAAAGTGTGAATTTGGAAAAAGATTTTGCGCATTGAGTGAGTACGAGTACTCTTGAATCCAGCCCAGCCGGATATTGTTAAGTTTATATTTTTTTTACTCTTGGCTCGTTAGGGTTTGGATTTGTTTCATTTGAGACCGATGATCCAGTGGAAAGATTAGTTGGAGAACACTTTGTCAACCTTAATGGGAAACAGGTATAGCAATTCAATTGTACACGGAATAAGTAAAACATTTGTTATACATTTTTACTCTTCTCGTGTCCATCTCATTGAAGTTGATGGGCCAGAGCAACAAAGCTGTCAGTTTATGGTGATTTTGAATCCGGCCTTAGCCCCAAGTCAAAAAATTAGTTTAACTATTTTTAAAAATAATTTTATAAACAATTTTTTTTTAAATTCATGTTCTTACTGTAAATAATGATAATTCGGATTATGTTTCAATTCCAGTATATTTTCACTTTAGAAATTAGTTCCAAAAAATTATATTTGAGCGCATTCAAGCTAATTAGAGAACCCCTTCTTATTGATATTGACTTGTTTTATACAATATGATGGTCAATTTATGCAATTAATGCTCCATATTGCTAAAAATAAGAACATTTGCTAATTGTGTTTAAGGCCATGATTATAAGATACGTACTCAATATTAAACTGAACAGTCCTGGTTGTACGCATAATAGCCTTACCATTAATTATTACCTGCCTTGTTTACGGTTAACCTATTATTGATATGATAGTATAACCTAATTTGTACATTAGTACAGGTAATTAAGCCGAAGCAAAATAATTAATGTTAAGGTTACCAAAGGTCAAATATTTCAATGAGTGGACAGAAGATGTAGAAATTAATAATGAGGACTATTTGATAGGTTGAAATTAAACGAGCTGAACCGCGGGATGGAAGAGGTGGCGGTGGTGGTATGGGACGACAGTCCGGATGGGGTGCCATGGTTAGTTTTTATATTTCGCACATTTTATTTATTAGCTGCTTTTTCTATTTTCGTTTAATTTTCTTTTTAAAATGACATTAGTCTACAAACATAATTGAAGTCATTTTTCCAATTTCTTTCGTTTCTAAGTGAGTTATTTTTATTTCAAATTGATCTGTCTTTATTCAGAGTACATAGTCAAATTCATAATTTGTATGTTTCTTGTGATTTATATTTTTTCTTTAGCGTTTAACATTAAAAATTGTAGAGTTTAATCATATTTTATTTGCAATTGGAAGTAAAATTAAGAGACTTAAAGTGATAAAGCTGCTTGATAGGGACATTGTGATGAAAATTTCTAAAGGGCGGCATGGGGAACCATATGGGACAGATGGGTAATCCGATGGGGCACATGGGACCTCCTGGCGGAATGATGCAGGGATACCAGGGCTGGGGAACTCCTCCCCAGCAGAGTGGCTATGCTCCTCAAGGATATCAACAACCGGGCGGTGGTCAGAGCTATCAGGGCTGGGGAGCTGCTCAAGCAGCGGCTGCCGGTGGACAACAAATGCCCCAATGGGGTAGCTATGGAACGACTCCTCAACAGAGCTACGGCTATGGTGAGCGGGCCAATACTCTGTACAATAATTCTTCTAGTAGGTACAACTAGTGTGTAAAGTGTAAAGTATGACAAGAAGTACTGCTAACGGATAAGTACGACACTTCATCTACTAGACATGTCCTAGGTGTACAAACCTTTATCTACCTAGTAGTAAAAACTCTGTTCAATGTCAAAACATTTGATCCCTCATTTTATTTTATTTTATCTAAGTTGACTATTATCGTTAGCACGTATTAATTATGACTAAGTTGATAATTGAACTGTGCATTAGATTTTATCACAAACAAGAAGAAGAAACGATTAAACTCTGTATATAGTTCCAGTTTTTGGAACAATTTTTGGTTCAACTCTCAATGACAGTCGTTTTGATTACTCTCACATCATTGGCATGTCATTTAATTGTAATACTTAAATGAGAATAGGACAAATAGAAATAGTGGGATCAGGTGTTTTGACTGTGAAATCGAGCCCTTTTGTCTCTTTTAAAAAGGAGAACTGTTAAACCGGTTAAAAGTTATGAAGCGTTTTGGTAGTTTGCAAGTATCCGGGAATGTTTTTGGTATAATTGATAATGAGGTTTATTTGTATTAGATACGAGGTATTGTCTATCCAATGTAAATACCACACCGTTCCCTTAATGTTTTAGTCCTGGATTTAAAAAAAAATCGATTCGGAATCATGCGATAACGTTGTATTGTAGTAATATTCTAAATCACAGACTACTGTTCTCTTTCTGATTCCCATAGCATGAAATTAGTAAGCATTCAGAGTTCATATTACGTTCCTGTGAGCTTAGAATAACTTTCAGCGGAGCATTTTCTAGTTAAATTTAGACTAGGAGAGTGAGAATGAGGGAGACAGGGATAGAACAAAATTATTGACACCGCATATCAGGTCACGGTCACACTACCTTTTGACAACATGAATCATAAATTCAGACACATTATGGTAGATAGTAGATTATAGAATAGAGTACTTAAGTACTTGTGAGTGTTTGTCAAAGACAGTATTTGCAAAGCTATAATGAATGGGCACAGGTACAACTCCGCAGAGTAGTTATGGAGCCAACTGGAACTACTCCATGGGTCAAAATGGGACGAGCGGAGGGGCTGGAACTCCGCAAGCGGCGGACATGTACGGGAGACAGGGAGCAACACCGACTGCGGCACCTGGAACGCCGGCAGCAGGTCCAACCCCGACCAAACCTGCTTCCAGCTACCCTTACTCAACTCCGACTGCACAGTACGGCTCCTCTGCTGGTTATACTCAACCGCCACAAGATTCGGCATCCGGTGCCTATGGATCTCGAGCATACGGTCAGCACTAATAAAAGTTGCAGTATTCACAGGGCAATTCAATTCACAAGTCAGTTATGTTTCCGGGCTTCCCAAGATCCGCTTATTAAGCTGTCCGCACACGCCCAGTCTTTCCGTTTTACTCATCGGTTATTTCCAATTCTTAGCTTCCCTTCGCCTGAGTAGTAGATCTGGTCTGGTTCTGGCATGTCTCCTTCCACTACTCATACTGATGTGTTGTTCCTCCTTCGCTTTACACCTCCGTTAATCTTAACTTGAACTATGTTCCATGTGTTCATAAGAACGTATCTCTTTAGTCTTATAAGGGGTGGAATGCTACTCACCGATTTCAAGATTTCCTCTTCATGTTCGGTAGTTCGGATTCGGATACTACAATTAAATTTAAATAGTTTCTAACATTCTAACGTAAATATGATACTTTCCACCGCAGCGTTGCGTTAAACCTGTATACGTTACGACAGGACGCACCAAAATTTCCAGTTAATACAAGATTAGTACTTTAATCTGTAATTACTGACGTCTATTAGTAGTTACGTATAGTAAATACTTATTCAAACTTATACGTGGTAACTTGATTAAGTTAATTGTTATCTGCTATCTATTTACAAGAACTTGTATGAAGAGGAAAAATTGTAATTATTGGAATGATTGAGGGATTTGGATCATTGTCAGTTCTCAGGTTTCGGTTGCTTATTTTACATCTATTTTGTTCGGAAAGAGAAACGGTAGTAGGTACGGTTCGGTTCTGTAAAATTTAAAACTAATTCACATAGAGTTATATTTTACTTCCACTAGATACAGGAAGTGTTTCTTTCGTTTATCTTCTGTATGTACTTAGGTCTAGGAGGGGTTAGGTTTCCTTAATTAAAACACGCGGACGTGTCCTGTTACTTAAATGTAATAGTAGATGTTATTGGAATGCCAATGATAGTGCTGTATAGCTTAAGATGTAGATATAACGGGGTATATCCAGCTAAGTCGCATGTATTAATTTCATGTGTCTGTGGTCTTAAACTAGTGTCTCGTTTTACAGGTTGTAAAATATGGAGACTCTAAGCCCTGTGGTTAGTGTGTAAGGTTGCATGAATGTTAGAGTAAGTACAAGTGCTTTACACGTAGTCTGTAGTTACTGGGTATGTTGTGATAATGGTTATAATAGTTAACAGTTAACAGCCCCTAAAGCATTATTGCTTGCTTTTCCTGAATAATGCTTTCGGTCTGTGGGCTTATGTGATTTATATGTGGGTTTGTTTGTTTGCTATGGTATTTTAGGAACTGGAGCAGCTTCTGGCTATGGAACTGCAGATGCTACTGCTGTAGCTAGTTATGGGGCACCTGGGCCTCAACGCGGCGGGAGCTACTCTGCTCCTGGGCAACAGGCTGGCTATCATCCTTACCGCCGGTAATTTAAGTACGACGAAACTGGATACTAACAAAACATCAGAAGAATCAATATTATATACTGAAACAACATAAGCGTATATGCTAAATAATGGTAACACAAAATATTCTAATAAGAGTAGTCATTGGCAAATAACACCAATAAAAATGGATTATAATATGTATCAGTAATTAAAGATCTAATCTTTGTATCAGTAATTTAATTAATTAACATTAAAAAATTTCCAATCCTGATTAACTCAGTACCCAAATTCTGTACTTGTCCATTTGGGACGGCCAGGGAGGTTTTATGATTCTTTTGTTGTTTAAGGTTAATTAAGCGTGGTTTTATTCTATGTATATTATAAATAGATGTGTTGTTGGTAGTACTCAGTACTGGGTTTCAATAGAAATAAGGTCATGACACCGTCATCCTATTAATCTTTAGATTTTAGAAGACGAGCTTATGTTTGTCTTATTATTGTGTTGACTTGAATTTCTTACGAAGTCATTCTTGTTTGTACAGAGTATTTTCGCCTTTCGGCTATTTGAAATATTGTGAGTGGTATATCCAGTGGGTTCTCGTTTCTCTTCTAAATAAACTACCGACACCTAATTTAAGCACTCGGCTTTCCTTGCACTTGTTCTTACTACATAATGGAATCAAACTACATTGTACTAATCTTGTTTTATTTAAGTATGTCTGGACATGGACTGGTAGCCTCCTTTATTGAACTAGGAAATAGATAAGGTAAGTAGTTGAGATTTGGGGAAAGCTTATTGTTGCAAGTGCAAGGTCCAAGCTTAAAAGTAAGTAATCAAGTAATGGTTTATTATCTCAGTTGATAGCTTATACGACATACGTACAGTATTTTGTCCAACTTGTCATATGTCATACTATTCTACCAAAATATAATACCTACATCGTAATGTAACTAAGTAACTGGATTTCATCTTGGCGAGGAACTGTATTAAGTCCACTATATGAATATAGGTAATTTGAAATTCGTTATTACGGATGAAGTATTTCCATATATTTTATTCTGATATCTATGATAAATACTGATAACTTCTATAACGTAACGCGACAACTGTTTTATCATAGCAAGTTTACTTATTACAATTAAAAGTCATTTGCTCATATTTAATTCGAGGTAGTAATTTATCTAGAATATTTGGATTCACTTAAAATACATACCTTGTGTGTAAACTATTATTGGAACGATAAGGTAATGTAATGATACTTCATAATATATCTTTTTAAGCATACACCAGCAACTCCCACTCGCCAAGACTTGTATAAATATGTATATCTTTCTTTTCCTTCTTTCCATCTGGACAGGAATTTTTTGACAAACAAAAGATGATCAATAAACTTAGAAAACTAGAAGTGAATTACGTTTTGCTTGTAAGTTTCCTAGTTCTCTGTAAGCATAAGTGAAGGAACTTGACACCAAGATCTGAGTAGATTTGAAATACTGAATTTATTTTCTTCAATTGTTATGCCCATGAAAACTAAATTTACATTTATAGAGACCAGTTTTATAGCTATACCTTAAGTAGCGCTACTTCTAAAACTAAAATCACAATCGCTGGTTAAAAATCTAAAATCATCATATCATAAGGCAAGTATATATTCCAATCGTATACGTATTTCGGAATAGTCGTTAAACTAATTTGAAAGTATTGATTCGGATTGGTTAAGTTAAAGGTGTAAAATCGACAGTTAAACCCAATTTTGAATATTTAAGTCAAAGTCTTGTAAAATTTTCTCTAGTTGATTGGTTTTGATTTCAGTCGGATCAGGTTTGGGTACAACACTCTTCTTCTTGTACTGCTCTGGGTATATTCTGCGCCCAGCCTTCATTCTCTCCGGAATGTCATGGGTTCCATATAGAACTAATGTGGCTTCATCCATGTATCCTTCGTTGGTTTTATCGTGGGTCTAGATAAGCAATAACAAATCAAGTATTATTAACATTCGGCTGTTCTTGGTTATGTACACTTATGTTAAAGAGGATACGTTCTTAAGATCACATCGACTTTGCTTCAGCTTTTGTATACATAAATCCCTGAATGAAAACGTATGAATGAGTTTGTTGCTATCTAGTATTGGAAAAATTGCTGCATTTCCCCGTGTCGTGGTTACTCGTATACACCTGCTTTTCATATTAGCTCTTGCTCAAAATAAATACCTTAGCGTTCTTTGTCCCTTTGCTAATATACGTAACCATGTGAATCGACGTAAATCAATTCAAGCCCAAGCAATCCTGTTCACCTGAAAGCTTTCGCTTCGTATTAAAACTTCAATAAGTTTGCTTTATGGCCAATACATATACTACATACTTACAGAATCAAAGAGACTGAATGTCCAATTTCCGTTTGGATTCTCTCCCCAGGTACTCACAGACATGAACGGCCAAGCATTGAATCCAGTAGAGGAGATGTCATTTTTACGTGGAATTAACAGGTCCACTGTGGTACCTACGGATGCCCGACAAAGGTTACAGATTTAGGTTACAGAAAAATAACTCAAATTTTAATTTTAGAAACTGAATTAAGAATAGTAGAATCATAATCGTACATAATGTTTCATTTTAATATACACTTAATAACCTTGGGGTGATGTTAGTTGAATTTGAAGAGCTCCACGTCGACTGTAACGAACTGTAGTAATAAGTTCAATATGTTCTAGATATTTAATTTCATTAACTGTTCCGTGGCAAGCGTCTGTTGTAAATGAGACTATTTTCGACTTCGATGGGTCAATCACTTTATCCAACCTGAATAATTGATTACAAAACATAGTTTTAACATAATCAGTATACATAATATGTTTTCTTTTTCTACGAACGATGTTATTAATTGTGCTCTACGCACGCATGTATTAAAGAAATGAATATGAATAGTAACTGTAATCATATCCGTAGTCCGTAGTAAATCCAAATAAAAGACTCCTACCCACATGAACAAATTAAGCACAAGGCTTTGTATTGCCTCTGCTTCGTGTTGGATCATTGCAAACATGATGCGGGACTGCGACGACACAACAGCGTATAACAATTCTGTAGTAATGACAGTAATGGTAAGGTAAGTCTAAAATAATTCATTTGTACTTGGGGACTCCGTTACTGTTACCCCATTTTCGTTTAATGATTTTCCTCAGGGACAATTTTGATGTTTAAATTTTAAATTGACGCAAACAAAGGTCTTCAAAGCCAGTTGTTTTGAACGTTACCTAAAACATAAGTAAGTTACTATCTTCTCCTTGAATTATGTATGTATACATGGAACAAAGCACCTTTCATTTCGAGAAGAGTTCCAACGTTAGTTTGCTTAGGGGAATATTTAAACGTTCATCTGGATAAGTGAATTTTGCGGCTGCCAAAGTTTACGGCTAAATAAGTGGATTCTGCGGCTGTATTAGTAACTTTGCAGCTCAAATGGAATTCGTACAACTAAATTGCTGGGAGTGTGACTAATTTACTGACTAGGACAGACCATGTAAAACAGATCGGTAAGCCGATAAAATTGGTCGGTAACCCCGTAAATGTGATCGGTATTTCGGTAAAGTTGGTCGGTAAATGCGTAAACGTCAGTAACTTCGTAAATATGTTCGATAACTCCGTAAAACCGTTTTCTAACCACGTAAAAAAAACAGGACGGTAAGATCGGTAAACAACTTATGCACTAGGTCGCTAAGCCTGTCAATCTGGTCGATAACCCCGTATATGTATTCGGATTCGGATCGGTGTGGACCAACTTTTACGGGGTTATTGACTACTTGTGCCGACCACCAACCTGTTCTACAAAGTCACCTACCACGTTTAAGGAGTTACCGACCTATTTTATCGGCTTAGGTACCGTTTTGTTTTACCTACGCAATCCAGCCTGGTCATTGAATTAGTCACACCATGAATATAACATTGTAGCTGCAAAGTTACTAATCTAGCCGCAAAGTTACTATTTTATGCCGTAAAATTCCCTTAATTTCACCGCACGTTTAAATGGCACCGTTTGCTTACACAGGGAGAGATTTAACGCGACATATCCTTTGAGGTGAAACGTTTGTCCAGTTCATTCCACTTGTGACCATTCCATGAGCATCCATAAGTCCAAATCCAAATCTGGGATTAAATTCGAAACCAGCAGCGTTCACACTCCAGCCGGGATTATCCTTCAGTGGACTCGGCTGTGAAGTCCAGGCTACCAAATGCTGAATATCTCGCCATGTCAGTGTTGGACTATAATAGAAATAAAGTCCGTACTTATTGCTCTAAAATTGTAACCACAACTCTGTTGATAACTAACTGACAGTGTTTGCTTATCCAATAATTCGAAGGCAAATATAAATATGCAAATATGAATTAAGATCAAGTACTGTATGTATATACAATATGAATTCAAAAACTCACTTGGCTTGAAATGTTAGAGCGACGATACCAGCTGCAAGTGGAGCCGAGGCAGAGGTCCCCGTATGGCTTGTTGTACAGGAGTTGTGAATATCCGTGGTAGCCTGAATAGCAGATCAAATTCAAATATGTATAACTTTGAGTTGTTGCACTAAATGGATGATCGATGTGATTGGAAAAATAAAGCAATCCCAAGGTTGCTTGTCGCATACGTTTTCAGATTGCATACAAAAGCTGCTTTGCGGACCTAAGCCGACACAAACTGAAGCTACACTGGGTTTATTTTATAATTACAAAATAACTATCCAAAGATAGAATTTTTTTTACTCTCTGGCCTTCAAACTGCCTTTCAGCATTGAAATTAAGGAGCACGAAAGAGTAAATACGAAACGGCGAAATGGAAACATTTACCAAAATGAATCATATGTTCCATCCGAAAATGTATGTGAGTCGCCCACTCTCTTTAAACTTAATCGCGTGAGTTGATGTCTGAGGTTCGAGTGGATTTGCCATTTGCCATTTCCAAAATAAACAAGTGAAAGTGAAGCCGAGATGTTGAAAAGTGTGCGGCCTTGTGGCTTCACATAAACATTTACTCTGATAACCTTACCCCAAGGAAATAGGATACACACAGACGAGGTCGGAATTCAACTAAAGCGGATGTGGAAATGACAAGATAACCTTCTGAACACGGCATTCATAGAAGATAGTCTATAGGCTTACAATTTTTTGGTCCGTGTAAGCTCCACTAGAGTATGTGACAGCCATAGTTGAGGGACACATTTCTCCGTACCATGGAAAGGACCCTGACTCGGAAGCGCTGCCGATGGACAACGTGTAAATGCTGGATGCGTATCCGTCACAGCTGCAGGCATCCCCTTTGGCTCCTCCGTTACCGCTGGCCCAGACGTAGACAACACCTTTACCTTTCCTTCCCTGAAATATTCAAGTTTGGTAGGTATTTGCTAAAACTCCATGTCGGTATATTAACGCGCATACTGAACTTATTCGATATTTTCTAGATTTTGAAACATGCAAATAAGATTTTTTTTTAGTTCGTGTTTGGCCACAGACCAAAGATCTAAGGTTATAGGTTCCTTGAATCCTCGTCATTTCAGCCCCGCACTAATCAGTTCTTCCAATGATTTCAGCCCCACATTGAGCCAATAATCGGTGGAAACAAAAAAATTAACCGGCAGAGAGAATGCAAAAATTCAATGCCTCATTGGTTATAGTTAGAGTCAGTCGGTTAACTTGACAGTCTAAACCAACATGTGACTGAGTCACTGAGAATAATTTTGGTGCCCTTAAAGTGACCTAAGGGCTGATTTCTGTGGGGCTCAACTCATGTTATATGTACTACATACGCTCTGAGATATTTGTGCGGGGCTCAATTTACTGTAGGGTAGGACTGAAATGAGTTGGAAGCGGAGAAGCAAATTCATTTATTTCAGAATTGGAAGAAATTTTGCATAAGGCGCACATAGAATATATTCTAGTAATCCACTTGAATCAGGGAACATTCATGTTCCCTGCACTTGAATATACCTGAGTCACTCCTTTTAAAAATGCCGTCTGGGCCAGTCTTCCAGGTCCTTCCACAACTTCGCCGTTGTCATTGGGACCCCATGATGCCGAGAACACGTCGACCAAGTTCAGTGCATAAGCCAAAGACTCGCCTTCAATTCTATCACTCACTGGACCATCCAACATACGAATACCTGTTTTCCAATAGTTTCTATGTATACCCAAGACCTAAATCTGTTCACCTGATAAAGCACGGTCAGGTGCGAAAGAAGGAGTACATTATTGAGCTTACCTCCAATACTGGAATCGTATGCTATTCCAACCCCGCACTTAGAATTATTGGCTTTCATAGATACTTCGCCAGCACATCTAGTTCCATGGCTGTTGGCGGGAGAAGTATCATATTTTGGCATTGGATCGTTGTCGTCGTCGTTCAAATCATAGCTTGTTTTGGGATTCTAGGGTTCGAAAATATCAGAATTATTACTGCACCAGTTGCACAGGCTGAACATAATACTCTGCTCTCAGTACACACTGTATAGACGCGTGTTTCCATATGGACTCCATATGCCTCAGAACTAAACTTATAAAATGTGCATGTACCAAAAAAGCTAAACAATTGACGGCGCTTTTATCGTTGCCCAGTGCTTGAGTAATTCAAGAGAACTATGGGTTTACAATTGATAACTTACATAGTTCTCAATCAGGTCGGCGTGAGTATGTTCAATGCCGTCGTCTAGAATTACGACGTTGACGCCTTTTCCTGTTATCCCCATTTCAAAAACAGGAACTACATTTAAATCCAATCGAGGTAGTGATTTTCGGGTTCGTGTGTCTTGCTGAAATTGAAGCGAAACAAAAATTAAAACCAGGTAATTAAAAATTATTTCATTTAATGTGGGTATTTCAATTTCCCCTAAAAACTTTTATTTCCATCACATTTATGTTAGGTACCCAGGGTAAATTAGCTAATTAGTTTATTAAAATAGTTTCGGATTAGTACAACTTATTACGAGCAAGGGATTAAATCGAAACGTGGCATTACCGGTTCCATTTAATTCCAGCAACAAATGTTCACTTTGGTTGTACCATATATATATATATATAAATACAGTAAATATATACCCAGCCTAGGGACGTTAGAATTGAAAACCGCAGGATATTTCATAGGAATTTATACCCTTTGATTGTAGGATTAAAGTAAGCTCTGAAGCGTATTATTCTATTGCTTAACTTGTTATTCTTGACGATTAAATCATTTAATTTGATTATTTAATAAGCTGGCTAAACTTTGAGTTAATGAAAAGCCATCAAAGCCAAAGCTGAATTTCATTTTTGAGAATGGACCGGTATTGTGAGTTGTGAATTGTGTAACGAGGTAAAAGTATTTGTTCGAAACAAAGGGATGATGGTTGTATTGTACCTAACTTGTACTACAAAGTACAAAGGATGAGACAACAATGAGAGGGCTGAGGCTATGGGGTTGCTGGTAAGAGAAAGGTAGTGAAAAGCATTTATGACGTACAATGTACCATTCCTTTTCCCAGAGCTCATCATTGAATCGAGGCTCATTTGAATAGGGATTCGTTGGGGCGAGATGAAGTAAACTCCCGAGTCGGAAATCTTTTAGAATCCGATTCCAGTCCAGAGCTTCTCTCTTTGACCGATCCTTTAGACAGAGTTGGTCCGCCCATGTGACCTATTCAAAGTTATGGTTAGTTTTTAGAGACAGGAAATTAATTTATTCCGCACCATGGAAGCACCCCATGAAATATGCCCCGCTTCCAAAACCCACGGCCTGGATAGAGATAATTATTTTAATGGCATCCCGCATCTCTCGTCCAATCCTCTGCAAAACACTTTAACGACTTCGCATGAACCAGGACTTAATGAGAAGCAGAATTAGCCATTCTTAAGCCCCACGTAATCATTCCCACGGTTTTCATATTTTATGCTTCTCAAATCCCTCTCGTTTCAAATCATTTCTAATTCCACCCAAAATCACCAAAATTAATTATACCTATTTCCTGAGCTTCTGTTCAGCGGTATCTCAATAGTAGACCTGTATGGTCGTACTGGTAGCTACGTCGTAATGCATTTAAAAAAAAATTTATTCTGTATACAGCGCCATGCGTCACGCAGCGAATTGTCGCGACATATCCAATATTCTAAAACGAATTATTTTCCAACATACCCGGTCATCAGCGATGAGCTGCTGAGTAAGTTCCCTGGCACTCCGTCTATGCTCGGCATGACCCGGGTTCTTCATTCGAAATACTTTGGGAAATCCCTTAGTCTATGATGGTGGAAGAAAAGACTATAAAAATCCTGCATTTTCGCCATATTAAGCGATTTTCAACCAAATTTAGAATAGTTTTTAAAAAAAGCTTACGGCTCCAAGTATAACATATCCCGTATCATTTGCGAGTTGATGTGCTTGCTGTTCTCCACCAGGGACATAGACTAACCACTCATTGGTGTACTGAAGTGCGTTTTCAGTCCCTCCATGACTGGCAAATCGGGGTTCGTAGAACAACTCACTCTCCGGCTCAAAATACTCTCCGTAGAGATTTCGGAGTAAATCATCCAAATTGTGCTCATAGCGATTGACGTCTCGGATCCCAAAGGATACACTGATTGAAATTAAATTGGCAGTTGTGAGAAAATAAAAGAGAATGGCAGTAGTACTCTGCATTTTAGTAGCACTAAAGCTAAGCTAGAGGGGTCACTAATAATATAAAATATAAGTCACGGAACTGCCTGGTTGACGGGGATGCTTATTCTAGAAGAGTAGTGGAATGAAATGAAATGACATGATCCGGATTAGAGCTAGCCACTGAAATGAGCTGGAGCTTCTGGTACTCTGCCTTCCAGAGGGATTTAAACAAAGCTGGCGTCGTCTCTTGGCTGAGCTTATGAAACCAGTACATTAATAGCTACCTATATTATATATCTCCAGTTTCCCGAGCATTACGTGCAAACATTGACAAACACCAAGTCCCGATCCCCGTGACCTCAGGTAAGTACTGTATTTCCAATGCTGACGTTCCAGAGACGCTTATTGACATTACATTTTCAGAATGCATTAACCGTCTTGCTCTTATCTCCATTTCAGAATGAAATAAAGATAGGCAAATTGGTTGTAAGGGAAATCGTGAGATAAGTTTCCCCTTATTTCTCGCTTAGAGGTAAATGATGTGGTTTTAAATACATAGTGCTGGGACATATGTGGATAATTAAATAATATCGACATTGACACTGTCGGTATACACTAGAACAACCGCAACACACAGGTTGCTTGCAAAGCACTATTATATGCGTAGGCTGCATAATGCCGCCGCAAGTATGTGCTGTCGACGTAACGGATTAGTACACGACTTGATTCTAGTTCCTACATACTTGTGTTCTGCACCTACTGTATGTACAGTCAGTCGTGGCAAAATTATGGCAGTCCATCAGGTAGGTTAATAATTGTCTTTCCTCAATAATCCAGAAGGTACGTCATTAGTAAATCATAACTCCTACAGCGTTGTATACTTCAAGTGATGCTCCCAGTTTTGAGTTCGATCAATAAGAACGAAATTTGTTGACGAAGTGATGAAAAATGATTTCAAAAAGGAAATCCAACGGTGGTTACTTCAATTTCAATAACGTAATGCAGTTTCTTAGAATCTGAATTATGAGTTAGAAACAAGCTAGCTATGCATGAGGATAACATAATTCTCTGTAAGTATCTATATATCTCCAAAGTCCGCATAATCCTACTTGGAAATTAGGAAATACCAAATTATCCCAGGAATTCCATTATTCATTTACTCCAGTACAGACCAGATATGGAGTTGTGTCTTGACTCTATCCAAGTCACGCACTTTAAAGTTACGGTTTACTTTTTTCATAAGGAGAATATATCTGTACTTGCAATAACTATGGGGTAAGAACATATTCAAATGAAAGCTTGTATTCAATTTAACTTCAATACTACCAGTGACGTAGGTAACGTACAGTGCATTTTAAATAAAATTTCAAATCTAAAGCAGCAGTTACTCTTGGACGAGCAAACGCGAGCAGCTGGTGATAAACAAGGTGGGTATGGTTACTATGCCAACTGCTGAAATACTGAATTTACGGCTGTTGGAATACTGATTTTACTGCAACGATTTGACGAATTTTTAAAGCTAGACTAAACTGACAAGGATGTAAAATAATGGGCAAGTTTTCGATGGATGCTGCAGTGAAGCTAAAATTTTAGCCGTGAGAATAAATATTCCCTATGTAAATAATTCCCGAGTAAATTGATCGCGTCTGAAACCCGAAGTTCAAAAGTAAATCTTAGAAATGCAAGTTTTAATTTCCAGTTGTTCCCAGCTGAAAGTTAAAATCAACAGCTCGGTTCTACGAAGGTTTGAACACTTTCTTACTATTGGTACAGAATACATATACCTATATGCTTCCATAGAACGTATAAATAGGTTCATTTCCTGATTCCTAAAAACTTCACACAAACAAATATTATGCTTCTGTAATGTGATCTCATCGGTTCCACCGGTATGCTGGTATATAGAAATATATACATACTAACTTATTGCTCTCTAAAAGCGAGTTGAGATTCTAGGAATCCGTGTGTCATGCATAAAATGCCGAAAGATATTTCGTCGATAAGATTCCTGGATTTAAGCCGAGCATCGTGAACGAATAACGGAATAAATGAAACTATCGATCCTGAAGCTGTTCACCTCTCCATTTGCCAACTCTGACATTACGCCGCGCAAGTAGAAAAGCGAATGTAGGTAGGTATTGTTTGGTTAAAAGAGGACAAGGTGCTACGCAAGCTGCGGCGGCAGGCTGCTATCATCATGAGCAGAGATGAGAAGACAAAAGAAAATAGGGCAAATTGCCCGGATAAAGAAAGACGAGCTCATTCCAAGAACTTTTTAAACCTATCGACTGTTCGTTTAGTAGTGCTTCCACACGGTTGAGATTAGGTTCGAATTGGAACTAGACCACATACGGGATTTAGAAGAAGAGGGTGGTGGCTCAGAAGCTGCCACCACCATTACTTATTATTTATTCACCCTCTTTCATCCTGAATTAGGAAGAAATGGTGCAGATAATTAATTTAACCCAGACGTGATTTATTCAGCATGCTTCCGTCGTCCCTGAAAACTTTGAACAAAACATAAATGCCTTTGCGTTTGTTCACCAGATATCTGTGTAAAGTTTGTTTGTGGTTCAGATCCAATGCCATACGTACATACCTTAGCAATGTGTTCTTGAAACGTTTTGTGGAACATGGACCGAAAATAAACGATCAACAGTGGTACATGTTTCTGTTAAACTTTTTTAGCACCAATTACAATAATTCCAATATGAATTAAGCAAGTTCGATGGAGTACGAATATTTTCACCGGAATCAAGTCACCTCAGTAAAACTTATGTTCTTCGTTCTTATTTTTAATGGATATCTAGTTGCTGGTATTTACTCTTCTTCAACTTCGAGTTCGAGTGGTTCTAACTATGTTTGCGCATGACTTTTAAATCATATTTGAATTATGAACCTACCAATTTTACCGTAATTCTCAATTAGTACTGAGCATTTGTTCTGTGCGTTTATGCGTTTAATTAATGGGAATTAATCTATGTTACTTAATGAAAACTGTCCTTGCAAACATTCTTAGGTATGTAGTGTGTACCTACTGATACGGAAGTGTTTTAAATACTACAAAATCTCAATAAAGCCACTGTCAGATATTTCAATTAAGGAACAAATTCCGTTGGTATTAGTTAATAATTACATTTTCCCTTATCTCTCCAAACAGTTCTTGGATGTACTTTGAGATATCATGTAAATTTGACAAACCAATTAGTTAGATGGGAAGTGTGATTACACTTCTTCGACTATGAGCTTCATCGGAAATGTGAGGAATATTAAGTTACCTAGATCAAGTGCCTAAGGACGGCACTTCTAGTTTTTCGTCTAGATACCTATTAATTATATCTATAGGTACGCTTGCGTTCTGTTGAGACAGAATTCGAGAGATTCGAATAAAAGAAAAGCTGGCACTATATACCTTATACATATGTGTACTTCAACAGATACACATAGTCTTGGTATACACAAAGAGCTCCCCTTCAATTAATCTATCTGATTGCTCATCTTAACTTTAACTGATTCAGTCCGTCTCCGTCACTCTTCCTTATCTTCTCCGCCCCTGTCACTATCCTCGTCTGGGCTCATGCCCCGGAGTTCTGCTAATTACGGGCTTGGAAATCATGACGCACATAGATAACAATAGTCCACAGTAGTGTAGACTCACTTAATTATCAATCATTTATGGGATTTTCCATAAACCCAAACACATTTCAGAAACTTCATCAAGCTCAATTCTATTCTAATAATAAGAGCCCCAAACTATTTAAGGTGACATCAGTTACATGTTTTGCTTCTACAACATTGTAACTTTAGTTTCTAGTTTGTAAGCCATTTTTGAGCGCTCATTTTCTTTATTCAGGATAATTCTGTTGATTTTGTTGCAATTACACTCGAACCGGGTCAAATAGATTTTTTGTTTAGCTCCTATTTTTTAAGCTTATTACAGTAATAATTCAACTGCTAGGCGATCTGGATAAGAAACCGGATCTCGCGGGATCAATTTGTCAACGGTTTGGCTTCCACTCAAATAATTACGAAATTTGAACAAACTTAAAAAAATAACGACTGAAGTTTGTGGTACAATAATAATCTACGCACCAGGAAGTACTTATGATACGGATTGAATGAGCATTTTTGGACGGTTGTACTCCAAAGCGTCGTAATTTGAACGGTTAGTATACCTGTAAGTATGTATGTGTTACATCTTTTATTCAACCGTACTCATACTGTATGCCTGTTACTTGACTGCAGTAAATTTGAAGACTGTTCTTGAGACTTTCACTTGCCAATTCAGTAGATGTATGTTTTTTCTCCGCTTATTTTACTTATGCTAATCGTTCCTTCGTTCTATAAAAACACTCGAGAAAATACTTTGTAGTACTATGTACATATAGTTACACACAAATAGTATAGAAAAGTAAGAATGAATGTTCGTTTGGGCAGAGACATGGTTCCAATTTGTTGTAGTAGCGTTGAGTAGAAAGGCAACGGCAGTAAATCTTCCGAGATAAATGGCCGGGACTGGTGCTTGACAGTCGGGTTTCAGCCGGCGTTCCATTGTAAATGTTTAATTGGAGCTGCGAAATGTATTACGGAATATTGGACAATGAGCTTCTACAAATTACATGTAGTGTTAACACTTTTCTGTTTAACTTTTACTTGTACCAATTGAATTTCCCTTGGATTGTCTTCCATTCCCCTGAAATTTTCAGGGATAATGTTATCCGTGTTACTTCCATTTTAGAGTGCTACTTGCGTTTTACAAATTGGATTGCTTTTACATAATTGCATGAGTTCTGATTTCCGAGATTTTGAGCTTCGAAGTATTGGAACTTAGGTATACCAACCACCTACCTGTGAAGATATGTGATATTACAATTACCATTAAATATGCCGGTAGAGATAGACAGTATCGTACAATTGGAGAAATCACGTTAGATCCCCAAAATGAATATTTTGCTCGTTTAGAAATCTAACATCAACAGTTTTCTTCGTAAGATACGCTCAAGAAGCTTTCAGTGCAGTGCATAAACTGTTCACCTTTGCAGGGCAGATTTAAACATTTTGCTTAACAATCCTGCCCATTGCAATGTATAACCTGTAATGAAGGTATTCAAGAGAAAACTTAAGGACCTAGACTCTCCGAAGTTAAATTAAAATTTGCGACATTTAAGTTTTTCAATGATAAGTGCATTATTGTTAGAAGGAGATAGATCAGTTGTATTCGTAAAGCTTCCATGAATATTTCATAGAAAGTACTGATAGCAGCGAGATATATATTGCCGGAAGTCAGCCATCATCGGGATGGATGGATGCCAACTGAGGTATTGTCTCAATGAGTGTACAGGCTTGGAGTGATTTTTGAATTTAGCAAAACAGCCTTATAAATTGTACAGGAATAAGAGCTATGTCCAAAGGGCTGAACGTGAGAAAAAGCCCAACTGTCCGAGTTCCGTTGACATGTGACTCTATTTAAGGCTCGGGAACATGCGTCCATTGTCATTAGGTGTAATAGGAGTGAGGAAATCCCTGGAATGGGATCTCTCTGTCTTTCTTAGAGTCTTCCCAGAGAGCCGGGAAGTTGTTTTTGCAGACGCTAATAATAAGGAGTTTGGGAAATGAGGGAGGTTTTTTGCATACAGAGAGCTAAGGGAAGTACACGAGGTTGGTTGGGGAAAGGAGGATTCGGGCACATTACATTAGCCAGAGACCAAAGAGTAGTGCATAGAGAGATGGGATGGGAGAGGAAGTGGGCTGGCGGCTCGGCTGGGCGAGTTGTGGGTGAAGAGAAAAGTAGCTCTAATTTTAGAGTGGAACTCTACTTCCTCTCTGCCTGGCATTGTTCCCAAATGGAATAGATTTCATGTCACCATTGTTTTACATCCTCAGACGCTACTTAGCCTCCACTTCCCCGTCAAACGCCCTTCATTACACTCCGACTCACTCAGTCCCTGCCTGCAGTAGCCCCGTTCTCCGCATCTCCTTAGCAGACCTCAACTCCTCCCACCAACACTCGGCCCATATTCCTCAGATCGGCCACCAACCTTGTCCCAATAGGTAGAATCCCAAAACTTCATTTACTTCTTATCGAAACATTGGCGAAAAGAGGAGAAGACATTCTCATTTCGTTAATTTATGAATACTCTCATATTCATATAGAAATTCTTTATGAAAATTGAGTTCAGAGATACAGCCAATTCATTTCTCTATGATAGCTTCAACTTTATACATGAAGTAAGCCGTTATTGAGGGTTTCTCGTCGAATCTCTTGCTTTGTCTCTTGCCAATTCCGTTACTCCACATACGTACACCATATATTGTCATGGACAGATTCAATGACTTTGCTTTGACTCACGGAAGTATTTATAAAGGGCAGTAGGAAGAGAGGAAAAACGCTGCATCTAATATACATGGACTAAACTACAATGGAGATCTTCTAAGGGAGAAGGGTTCGGTCCGTTCGATACCAGTTTCACTTTAACTTACCATTAATTTGATTGTAAGATTTTAACTGGTACTAAATCCGAACAGGAATTAAGAAAAACTAATCCGTTTCCTTAGCCAGTAGTGCCTGTGTATACACAACTTCAATTCCATGCATACATTTAATGACACTGTACATATCTATTACTGAACGTATAACCAAAACTA
Organism: Ceratophysella denticulata; assembly: GCA_034694925.1. Classification (NCBI taxonomy): domain Eukaryota; kingdom Metazoa; phylum Arthropoda; class Collembola; order Poduromorpha; family Hypogastruridae; genus Ceratophysella; species Ceratophysella denticulata. Next base: position 24,079 of record JAQFYT010000084.1, read on the forward strand.
TTTGATGAGTAGTGCCAGTAGTTCGTAATTTTAAGTTTTAGTCAACAACGCCGTTTATATCAATTTTAACTACGTGACTTGTTTAGTCGTTATTTCCTGCTTTGTAACAATGGCCCTTGGCGATTTTTAGTGACACGCCTCGGCGGAATGCGCCGTCCTATGCAGAATGGTTGGAGGAATATATTCTGGATTGCGGGGACATCGCCTACACCTGTCACCCCATTTCCGTTTAGAATCTGTTTAACATCTTTCGCGTCATTTGAAATGACGGATAATGAAATTTAATAGCCTGCGGAAGACATGTGGCAGTTGGCACACGCTTAGAGAGGCAGTCAATAGGATCATCTGTACTTCCCTCCTCTAGCATGGGAAATAGTCATGCCCGCTAAGTACTCACTCTTCCGGCCTCAAATTCAATAATATTCCACTGGATTTTTCCATTCTATTTCTAAGGATTTATTCATCGTTCTCGCGTACTTCTTTAGGCCCGGAGAATTCGTAGATCCCTTCTCTATTCCTATTAGTATGGCTTAAAAAAAAATGAACTAATCCCAGTTTGTTTGTTGGAATAATAATTATATATGCCTTGAAGCTTGGGTATGTGTCTTTTTACTTCCTAATGTTTCTTATGGTGCTGGTATGTATGCAGGAGAGCCGTATTTGAACAATTGGGGCACTTATGGCTCCAGTGTCCCAGCCATCACTCCATACATCGAGCCCGTACTGTTCAACACAACAGTATTTGTGGGCCAGACAGCCTACCTTTCTTGTGTCGTGAAGCATCTGGGTGACAAAACGGTAAGTAATGGCAGGAACCCTCTTTCAAATATTTCAATGTCAACTTCTCGTCTTTTCTATTTGTCAACTTTGATGACGAGTTTTGTCAAAGTCAGCCCTCCCACAAAATTCACACCTTTCACACTTCTTCGCCTGCTCTCCGCTCCCACCCAAGCATATCCTATCGGATTTCCTCAACTTTCAATCCTGAACATCAATAAGCACAGATGTTGAGTAGACCTCGAAATTGAAGTTTATAATCCAATAGAAAAGAACCGCAAATCTGACAGAGAACTATTGATTCATGCAGTAGTGCCTACCTCTGTAGTATGAAGTTCAGTTGAATATGTTTCAACCGATACGGTTGAGCAGTTACACGGGGTAACGATAGTCGCTGCACTCTCGGTCCTGAAGACCCCATGTCCATGTCCCCTTCCTGTGCTCCACATTTCCCTGGCTTGAGTCACTTCCCTCCAACATTTCTTTACTGAGAGACCCGATGATATGTATTGATTTTGGAACGTTTCCTGTTTTACTACTCAGTCGAGTAGTGCTTTCGGGTACTTCACTCCACTATGCTACAATACCTTCAATGGGAATCAGAAGTACCCGTGAAGATATGGTGCGCTGGGTGCTGCCTGGAGAGATCTTGTCATCAACCCTGATTTTGACGAAGTGAAACATCAAAGGCCGCTCATTAAAGACCTAATTCAGTACATGAGAGCAAAATACCAGAAATCGTTAACTTTTTACTCTTCAAATTAAGTGTTTGTGTATGCGCTAATTGAGTAGTCGCTCTAGAGAAAAACTAATAATTCAGGTCATGGGTTTGAGAAAAATGTTTGTAGAGACTTTGAACGTCTCCAGCAAGTCTCTAGAGTTTGAAATTTTATTGAATTTTGTTGGGAGCTTAAGTGAAATGCGGAGTTTGGAAATAGATGCAGTCTGCGGAGTCTTCTGACGACGACGGAGTGGTGGTGGAGGGAAAGTGAAATAAAATAGATTGGTTTTGATCATTCATTAATTTACCTTTCTTGGAGAGAAAGAATATGAAGTGAAGGGTTTTCTCCTTTGCTTTTCCACGTTGAAAAATGAGCACCCGAATTTCCTTTTCATCATTAGTCATAGTTTCACTTTTTCCATTTACTTTCTTCTTTCTCTTCTTTTTCTCCAATTCCAAAAAAACCCACTCTACTTTGCACTTACTTCCAAATAACGGAATAAGAACCACTACTATTGACCCTCTCACCTATTCCAACATTACCAGTGAATGTACTAGACATAGCCGTATACCTACCTAAGTCTCTAATGTTGAATCCGGTGATTAGATCCCAGGCTTGGAAGCTGTGTGCTTCAGTCTTCGATCTGATCCATATGAGTTACAAACTGACAGAACCAGGAATCAATATGGATTTTTTCCTAGAAGTTTAAAGTGCTGGCGCATCACGCGTTAACTTACGTTACCCTTAACCGTTTTTAATTGATGATGCTGCATCTTCGTTCATAACCTTGGAGCTCATGCCAGGCGAAATCGTATAAGGACATTTTTCAAACCAAAATTAAGCTTGGTTAATTTCTGATCTAATGGTGAACACATGTTTTGGGTTCCTACAAGACCGACAAGAATAACCATATTTAAATATAATTTAGAAAATAACGTGAATCTTTGGCTGGCTTGGGGAAAGCGAGGCTGACCGTCCACGATTGGACTATTAGCCGGGCTGATTTTGCTGGTGTTTCCTAATCTTAAGTTGTATGAAGTAAACAAAGCCACTCAGATCGCAAGGAAGAAAATGAGTATACAAACTTCATTCGGATCACTTGCTTTTGTATCATATAGGTATGTATGTTGGAAATAATAGTGGCGGGTTCGAGCGTCTGCAGGAATGATTTGATATTTTTTTATTAGCCTTATCCCGAGAATCTTCTATACTGCTTTGGAGTTATGAACAGAAACAAAGGGCACGCGCTAGTGGGATTTTGAGTTTTTGACATGACTTGGGCTCAGCACCTGGGGACATGTAGCATTATTGTGTGAATCCCAAGCTCTGATGTGGTGCATTTGCTGTGTGTGAGGGCGGAAGAGAGATAGGGAAGGTGTGGAGGGTGTTGTTGGAGATAATAGTATTCAATAAGCCCCGAGGTTTTATTGATTATGAAGGAGCTGAGTTGTGACTGTATTGTTAAAACAGAAGTAAAAGTGGAGTCTCCCGGGGTTTCCCTCCTGCCACAACGCAATTAAGCAGGAGAGAGAGAACGAGAATTTCTGCTTTCACTTATCTCCTGACTCTCCTCCCCGCCCCACCAACCTCTCGCTGAAGGGCCAAAGTTTAATTTTAATCTTGACTTCATCCGCTCAGCCCCATAAAAGGCATCTCATCCCCTCCCGCACAATTCCAGAACTTCACCCGCACCAGCCCAAATGGAAATATTACTACGGAATTAATCCGATTTAAGAAAGGAGAAGCCTTTTCAGAGACAGGGCTTCGGGGGTGGATCATACTAAATTCCAAATGTCATAAAATTACGCATAAAACCCATTTCCAAAAGCTTCCAAATGAACTACAACTTTTACAATATTCTGTCGGCTACGCCTCAATTTGAATACAAGACTTCTTTAATTATGAGCAGAAAGTTGGGTTTATGTTCTCGTTCTATGTATGAAAATCTGGATTTAACACTCGACCCAGAACTGATTTTCTCCGCTTTTGTTCAATTTTGAGTTTGTCGGTCATTGGAGCCTCAATCACATTAGCACTCAATCGAGTACTATGTCGCTTCGCAACAACGCTAACTTGTAAATACCTTGTAGATATAGAAACTCGCCTGTGTCTTGCCTAATTTGTCATCCCTTGCAGTATTTGCAGTTATTTTTTCAGTAATTATTTTAAGGGGTAGTAAAGATATGGTTTATGTTTCTCGTACCAACAACAGATGAGGTGTGATAGACTAGAATATCTGTATTCCAGTTCCCAGTCGAACTTCTATCTGTATATTAGTCCTTCATGTATTTCGTGTTTAGTTTGCTATTTGAAATACATAAAACTGCTTCTAACTGGAATCCGTGACAGGTGTCATGGATGAGGAGGCGAGATTTGCACATCCTGAGCTCCGGGAGTGAGATTTACACGGGCGACCCCCGCGTGTCTCTCCAGAGGGAAGGGAAGCTGGGGAACTCCTGGACTCTCAAAATACTGACAGCCAAAAAGAAGGACGAGGGAGCCTACGAGTGTCAAGTGAACACGGAGCCCAAAATGACTGTCACACTCTTCCTCACCGTCCTCGGTGAGATGCCATTTCCACACTTTCCAATCTTACACCTTTTACCCGCCTCCCGTCTCATACATATTTTGTCCTACAACGTAAAATTATATGAATCAAATTCAGATCTCAAACCCAAACTAGCTCATGAAACCTAAAGGATACACTACAACGCACATATATAAATATACATGGAGTAATATAGAAACGCATAAGGAAGAAAAATTTCCAAAATCAGAATCTATGAATGCATTCCGTCAACTTATAGTCAAATTGAATTGTAATCTTTCCAAGGATTGAAAAGCTTCTACTAACCTACTTTCTGAGAAAGCACTGTGTGGTTCTTCTTTCCTTGCACTTCAAATTCCAACTACCCTATCCCCAAATTAGAAGAAACCTTTTACCACAAAGACTGGGATTGGTATTAGAGATTTGGGGAATGGCTTCCCACCGCCACTGCCGCCGAAGCAGTTGTCTGGGCTTAATGGGGGAGTGGGTTGGGGGAGTTGACGTATTTATAAACCAGTTTCCAGCCCAGAAACCTGGATGCTATTAAGTAAATCCAAGGCCGCGTAGAAAGTGTGTGGGAGAAAGCAAACTTCCTATCTCCCTGTCAATGACACTTACTGACGAAGACATTAGGACGGAGACAGTAAAAAGTACTCAGACGGAGCTGAGCACATAAACCTTGAGTGAGATGTTCTGTCCTCCTTTCTCCATGCACGGAGAGAGAGATGCAGAGCGAGCCTCACATCAAAAGCCCTGTTTCCCTTTCTCAGCTCTCTTTCTTCATTCCTTTTCCTTTGGTCCTGCATGAACCCCTTCTTGTGGATAAATGAGAATTAAATAGCAAGGACTTGGCAGTTGGCAGTCGTGGTTGGTTGGAGGAATTCCTGGAGAAGCCTTCGGGATTAGATTATTACCTCGCCGCACTTCCCTTTGACACCTCAAATTGTAACTCTAACCGTACGGCACTTGTTTTACTTCCCCGTATGTAATGAATGTTCTATGTATGTATAAAGGGTCAATGGGTGACGAGGACTCGGGAACAGCACGTGGAGGCAGATTTGGCACTCGTGATACGTCCCCGCTCCCTCAGCTTGACTATAGGCTTCACCGAAAGCTAAAAGGTAATGTAAATAGCATCTTCCACGCCTTACTGGTACAGTATGTGGTATTGTACGGCACGTGTTTAAAATTCGATGAGATAAATCAAATATATGTGTAATTTATTTCGAATATGTGATTTGCAAATACTATGGGAGTATAATTACACCCTTTTTGACCTAATGATTAAATTATTTTCATTATTTCGGTACCGCTCGCTAATATTAAAATAAATTAGGAATGTTTACTTTGAAGTTTAAAACCCCCTGCCTCATCTGTATAATAGCATAAACAGGCTGCTGTAATTTCAAAAGTTTTCTTGTTATTTGGAAATTATGTACCGATCGGGAAGATAATTTTTGCAGAAACTTACTGGAAGATCTATAATCTGATTTTCTTGAAAGTGCGTCTTGTGATGTAGCAGATCCATTATGCGTAGTACCAGAGCCTATTAATAGTCCGACGTTCTTTGACTGGGTAGTAGGATTGGAGCTAAGTGATTTAACTTCTCGTCACATTAACATAATTGGAAATATCAGTAAACAGGAGAAAGCGTAGAACGGCTCGAGCGGGTGAGGAGAAAGGCGGGGAGAAGTTTTGAAAATATAGTCGTAGTTATTCTTTAGTGTAGTCACTATGCTGCAGTGAAATGAGACAATGCTTTTAGCATCCTGTCGTCATGCTTCGGCTCGTTCCTTCCTGAGTCAGTGAAGTCAGTGAAGGTAATGCAGTTGAGGACAAGAAAAGGCTTTTCTTCCCAGAGATGATGCGTGTAACGAAGTTAATGTGAAAGGGAAAGTTGGTTAATTCATATACAGAGATCGGTGAGAGAGATAATAGGTGAAACCAGTAGAGACGAAAGGAAGGGCTAATGAAATGAATAGAAAATTATGCAAATATGAACTGATATTTCGGGTCTACTCTCCTCACTCTCATGCCCGTGGAGCTCAGACAAGATTCCCAACGGCAGTGTCGTCCCAGAGCTCACAAAGGTCCTGAAAGTCAAAAATTTCTTTGCGGTAAAGGAGTCGGGATACACCTGTACGAACGAACGAACATAGTAGGGTAGAAGGGACTACAAGATGGAAAGTGAAAGTATATGGTAACTTCACTTCACAGCTGGATTTGACTCACAATGGCTTAAACCTCACGAATTCACGGGTTGTACAATACAATCAAGTGATACGATCAATTTTTAATGTTCAAATCTCACAGAGCTTCATTGTGTCCTGATTTCCGAATAGTTTGTCTTCCCGCAATATTAACACTCGTGTTGGCTTATTTTAACAAAAAATTGCCTTAAAATTCGAACGGCGCTATGTACACGACGTACTTACCTATTCTAACATGTTTTACATGAGTTATTTAAGCGAACTACATAGCTATTGTAACTGTCACGTAAGGATGCGCCGTATCTATGTGTTTTTTCCTAAGTTTTAATATTATTGTGACTATTTTCTAAATGTGAAATCAGCGTAAGCAAATATGTTCTTCAAAGACTTTGAATTATTTCAGTCGAACACAATCGAACATGAAAGAAAGTCTTTGGACCGAATCAGTCTTTCACTGATTTCTCATTCCTCATCCCCACTACCTACCGACGGCGTTAGTCAATGCAAATAGAGTGGGCCAATAGAAAATCCTACCGCTATTTATTCCACCAGCCTGTCATTGCTTCTTGAGCGCGAGGTAGTCCCAGTTTCCTTAGCGTGGAGCTGGAGAAAGGGATTTCCTGTTCGGACTAATTGTAAACGCAGAGCCCCCTCAAGCGTCTCCTAATCTCCTCCTTCCCTCCGACTCAGTCTCTTGATTGTCTTCCCTTGGCAAAGAAAGGAGGATCTTGTCTCGTCTCCTCTGTCGATATAAAATAATACAGCTTAGAATTTCTCCGAATCCGACACCAGGCTCAAGTTCCTCTGACACAACCACTCGGGGCTATGTAGGCCTTACATCCTATAGATATAATGTCCCCTTCTTCGCCTAGACCTACTTACTTTTAATGCCATTGTGAGAGACAGGTGACGCGTGTTTCACGCGTGTTGACGCGTGAGAACGAACCTTAACTTCATTCCACATCTAGACATATGAAGTCAAATCTCAAATGTCTCGTTGGAAATTGAGTGAGGGAGTAATCAGGTGTTGGCGTAGGCAATACAGAAACCAGGGAGTGGAAACTCTGCTTGCTTGGCATGCGAGGGGTGATTGAGCGTTTTATAATTGTGGTGAGGTGAGAAAGTGCTTTCTTGAAAAGTCAATGGCTCAAAAGTGGAGCCAGGCGTAATAGCGTAGAATGGTAGACAGGCTGCTATGCAGGAGAAAGCTTGGAAGAGGTGTGTTGGAATGAATAGCGTGTTGTTGGTTGTTGTCGAGGTCTGCCCTGCCTTCCGAGCTGAGTGAAGGTTCTCGAGACGGAAGGGGTGTTAGATAATTTAATTTGAGTCCTTTCTGTCTTTTTTTATTTAGGAAATGAGGCAAAACTGATCGGGCCCTCTTTATTGCAAGTACGAGAAGAGGAGACTGCGAACTTCACATGCATTATTCCTTCAGACGGAGGTCCTTCGCCCAATGTGACATGGTTCCTCAACGACGTGCCAGTACAACGGAGCTCCGCCGTACGTGGAGGAATTAATATTGAGACGGACAAATCACTATTCACTACTCTCTCCACTCTAGTCATCTTTCGAGTTCACAAGCGGGATGAGGGAAAGTACACTTGTGCTGGAAACAACGTCTACCCCGCTTCCGTCCTCCTCCGAGTACGCGAATACGCTTATCACCACGGTAGGTTTACCACCAGCACCACTTTATATCTGGGTCACTCCAGGATGAGCCGAACTCAAATTCCCAAATGCACTTGAGATATTTATGCCTTATGCAATGCAAAGAGTTCCCGTTTCCACCGGTTCCATTTTGGAGTGGCGAAATCCCAGATAATGATGAAATCATAGAAAACTGGAAATATAGATTCTTAAACAAACACAAAACGTACATAAACCTTAAAAATTATGATTCATAATAGACAATAAGTACGAAGGAAACCTAAAAAAAATGTAATGTATTTCGTCACTTCCAACTTTCATATTTGAACCGCAAATCGTAATTCCTATAATCCGTAATTAACTTCTACGGATCAATATTCAACATCAGTATTTTGTCTGAATTTTAGTAAAATAGAATGGTTGTGTGAGCAGTTACCCATTTCGTGAATTAAGTATTCAGAACATTGCCTCGAGATAAATATTTGTTCCCCAAAAAGTCTTTACTGGGATTTATTTTAGTTGCATGTATTAACAATAGGCATTTCCCGCAGATGTCGGGCTATAAAGCTATGTAAGTGTATGTAATAAGGGGTATTGGGGAACCATGCGGAGAAACCACATGATTTTATGACCAATTTGAACTGACACAAATAGCTTTGGAATATCTGGATGGTATAATTGAAGAGAAATGGGGCCATGTGGAATGTGCTAAAGCTTCGTGTGGTAGAAGAACGATTTTTCTTTTTAGATATTATCCCATTTGACATTCTGGAAAATATAGGGTTTCTAGCAGTAGGATTGTTCATACAGAGAGGCATCTAATGTAATTGCTCCCTGTATTATGGTAATATCTGGAGGTAGTCCATAAGCATGAAACACAGATGGTGGATTATTTTCAATTTGCATAGTTTATAGCTCAGACGAGACCATTTCACATGTTCACCAGGATTTTGAATTTCATATTTTCCAGCTTCTGTGGTGATTATTAGAGTGGTGCGTTGATATCTAATTTTCATGATGGAAAAATTGTATTCATAAAATAATTAAAATCGTTTCTCCACGGGGTAAATGTACTCCCAGTTAAGGAAGATGCGTAGTGCTCTCTGAAAGAGAAAATACTCACATTGGAATTTTGAGCTATTTCAATGCGGTGGTACGAAATTCGACTCTCATGCTGTGAAATGTTTTATATTACTTTTTGAGTTCCCAATTCTCAGTTTTAAATCAAGTACGGGTTTCAAGTAGTGAACGGCGGGTTGAGTGGCGGGCGGACTGGGTAGCCCAAGTAGGTCCTTAATCAGAGCATGTCTGAAATTAGAGGACATAAATTGGAGTACGGAGGAAGAAATAGATCATCATAAATGTCCTCCACACAATGCGAGTCATCTGATAAACTGTGGAGTCATAATGGGGAACAAGAGAATTTTCGGAATGGAGAATAAGAAAGCAGAAACTTTTCTCCTCGTCTTTTGTCATTCTGCTGCTCGAATGGTAGCTGTGGGTCTTCTGGGGAGAACAGAGGTGGTTCCGTCCTAGGACGACCATTTCTCTGCCCTGCATACACTTTACTCTCCCAGTAATAATCTGTGAATGAGCACAATTTTGAACATTTGAGATTTCACCGAAGGAAATGATGCTCTCAAAATAACTGCTACAGATAAACCTCAAATCCTGCCACGCAAGTCAAAACTATATCTAAACAGGCTTGCTAGAAAAATTTCAATTGTTATTTTATTAGTGATGAAAGAATATTTCCAAAGCTTATAAGTTCATCTAAAAAATAAAAGACATTTCACCTATGTAGTAAACAATATTTTTGTGTGCTTATTTCTAGATTACCCTCAAGAAGGACATTCACGTCAAAGTTCTGCAACTTCAACTTTAGAGGCTGGATATGAACTGCATGGGATCGTTGTATTATTTTATATTTCGTTACTCTATTGTTGAGCATTTATCTTGAACCTACTAGGAAATATGATACATGTAATCATGTAAATAGAATACTACATTCCGTATGTTCATTAATTATTAACTATGGTAAAAGTTTGATATTTTCCAGTTCGGAACTTGTTCAATTTGCATGAACGTTAACGTACCCCTGAATTTTCATGCCGTGTATCATGTCCCGAACCAAAGCCAAGTTTCGGGAAGAATTAATTAAAAAGAACCTGATCCCCGCAGTGAACGACCTGCTAATTACTTAGGGACTTATTGCAATTTTCTGTGTAGCTTATTTTCATAAGAAGCTCAAAAGCCTCTCTACTCATCTAATGGAGGATACTCTGAGGAGATGCACGTTGTTTGAACGCATCCCTGAAGCCCACTCAAGCTCTAACTGCTCTGTGAAATAATTATCAACGAGAAAAGAACTGCCTCCCCTCAGCCAGTTGGCGGCATCGTGGATTGGATTCCCAGAAGCCTGATCTTCTTATCGTGCAGGCATCCAAGATCCCGCCATTGACATGCCTGTATGTACCTACTGCACTGGTGCAAGGTCATGGGGTGTTTCATAGGAGTGTGGCGGTGGGTCGTTTACGTTCACTTGATCCCCGTGGCTCCATGCTCTTTTCTTTAATTTAATTCGCGGGGAAATGCGTCGGCTCTCGAGTTCATGGTTCGGAATTAGGAAGACTAGACGCCTAGTCGAGTGTTGTTGGGGTCATAAAAGCCGGTGAACAAAAGGCGGTGGGTTGAAGTGCGGGGAGCGGAATGACATGACGTGAGTGTGAGGCTCAGTTGTTTCCTCTATGCTCATCTCATTGGGACTCGCAATAAAAACTAAGTGTGGTAGGTTAGAATGAAGCGTAGACCCTGCTTTCACCCAGCCTTTCCTCTCGCCTAGCTCAGAAGTGGGCATTAGAGAGGTAAGAAACATACTTTTGTTTCTCTTTCTTTTTATTAACCTTTCTGATGGCCTCAAGCAGGGCTCGCTCCACATCATTTTTTCTTTGCTCGACTACTATTCAAAGGAAAACATTTCTCGTTCCTTGTGTGCGAAGTGAGGCTTCTTTTTCGCTTTCTCTGCTCCAGCCTGCTCTCCCTTGACTGCACACGGGGCTGTCTTCTTCTGTACATAGTCATGGAGGGCTGCTGGGGAAAGTGAGAGCTCGTCTTTATCTCCACGTCGGAGATCATAAATGCCAAAATGATGAAGAGGAACTTTGGGCTGGAGAAGAAGAAGTTCTCATTGAAGGGAGGAGCGTGTGAGGAGGGCGGAAGGACTCTTATATTCTAATCTGAGCACTCTTCCGAGGTGTTCAACCTCCTTTTATGACCCTTTCTCCCTCCATTCAACACACTAGTACTCTTCCTTCACCAAACACTACAATGTACAAGGAGTTGAACGACCCATACCCAAAATTGGTCTCATTCACCCATCAACCCAATAGGGACTATCTTATTCAATTCTTAACAGATGAAAGCAGGAGAGTACACAAAAGGTAATTGCAAAACAGGTTGCTATAAGCTGGAATTGGAAGTAACCGTTCAAGTAAATAAATACTCGGTACTCCGTTCCTTCAAGATAAATCAATTTCAATTATAGGTTTGCTGTGTAACTCGGGATCATACCTAAGTGAAAACAATAAACGTGCACTCAGAAAATAAAATCAACACTTTAAACGAAGACTTTTGCACTATGTCAGCAATTCCAGTGACTTTAGTCGGGTTAGGTTTAAACATTGGCGGACGAGATTGATTTACTCTACAGGTTATGTTATTTCTTTGAAATACCCACAGAATCAGCTACTAACCTAACCTATAGCATTACAGTGCAATTTTCTTTAATGCGGAATTCCAGTTCTTAGTGCAAGAATCTTGGTTTTAAGTGTAGATTCTTTTTTTTTTCAGTACCTCCAAAATTGGCACCCCATACCAAAACAGCCAAAATCTTAAAGCTCCAAAAACCTGAATAAATAGCCAATGACCTAAACAGTTAGAGATCCAAAGAGCCTAAAGCTGAATAGGCAATAACCTATAAACTAGTTAATAGTACTCTGTCATTAATATGGTACTTAAGCGATACAGGTTGTGCTTTATTATTTATCCAAGACTGTTTAGGAGGAGCTTTGGCTGCTAACACTATGGAATCATGTAATTCAGCCTAGTTATTTAGAAGTTTGTCCATGTACATAATTGTGTACTGTAATAACTACAGGATAACATACTATGTATGTATGAGCTTTCGAATCCAATTTCCAAATAAATGTATAGATGCACCTTATCATTACGTGTTAGGGTTGAGGGAGCAATAATTCGAGTGTTCGTGGAAGTATTTCCTATTTAATTGCAGAAAGTATGGAGAACTGGGTGGATTATAGATATTTAAATGGGGGATGATGGGAATTCGTGAGTGAGTCAAGATGGTGGAGGAGGTGAAGGAGAGACTAAGTACGTGGAGATTTGAATGGAGTCGTCGGATGAGAAAGGTACTCCTGCCTTATTTGCTTGAGAAGATGAGATTGGGAGGAGGACTGTTGAGGAAAGTCCCGTGGGACCTCCGCTTTAATCGCATTTCCAAACGTCTTTGCATACATCAAGGAAGAGACGAGAGTTCATTTCCAAAATCCATGCCCCACCAACCACCACCCAACTCCACTTCTGACGCTTACTTGGGCCACTCACGCATCAGAGATTGAAACGTCTCTGCCTGCCTACCCCTAGTTATTCACCCAAACTCGGTAGTTGTGGGGAAGCCAGGATTCGGATATTTGGACTCAACCACCTCTGAAAACAGCTGGTATTCCTTCTCTACAGAATTTAAGCAATAACACACAAAATGTGAGAAATTTTTCATGGGAACCCTCCCCGAATTTTTAGTTTGGTGACGCTCCTGCTCCCCGTCACTCTCATCGTCTTCTTCTGGTCTGGATTGTCTTCTCTTCCTCGCTACAAACTTAAAGACCCCAACTGTGCCAGACTTTCACTAATTCCGAGGAACACGCCTCGCGAGCTGAGTGACAGATATCAAAGTCCCTCCCTTGCCCTACCCGCATGTAAAATTAAAAGCGGAACAAGTTCAGAAACCACAAGAAAAGGTGTAGCTGAAACGGCATACAATAGCTCATATGGGTTATGCGGAAGGAGCCGAGACAGACTAGTCTTCTCTTAAATAGACTGGAGCTATTTGATACTATGATACAATCTCAGTTCCGGTGAGAGGTTCGGACGGAGGGTGGAATATAAAGAGCCATTATGAAGTTGTCTCATTAGTCCCTGGCCAGAATTAATGAATGGAAAGGGTTGAGGGAGAGAACTTATCCAGCGTGTGGACTACTGTGGAAGAAGGCAGGCAGTGTGGGAGCATAATTAGGAGCCGCGTCTCCCGCATTCACTCCTCCTAATGTTCTACCCCGCCTTTCACACAATATTACACAATTACAATGCTTTTGGCTCCGCACGGCTCCGCTTGGCCTACCAAAAAAAAAGTCGGCTCACATGAATACCATGTCCCTCCATGTGGGGGCTTCGAGATAGGAAGCTGAAGTTTCAAAGAACCTTCTTTCCAGCACGAAAAGAGGACACCGCGTGTGCGGTACAGTAGCCTTGACAAGAGAGAAGTAAACTTTGCTTTCTCTGCATGATTCCAGATTTCCCGGGCGAAGCTGAGGAAAAGATCCTAAATAGGTAAATTAGCGTTTTTATTTCTCCCCTTCTCTTCCCCGTACTCTTGAAACATGAGTCTAATTAGCCATTAGTGCAGCCTGTGTCATTTCCCTAAAAACACAGACATAAACGCACTCTTATTCCTCCGCCCTTGGCGGCGACGAGCTTCCCCAACTCACTCGAGTCGGGTGGGCCTTTGGAGTTTCAAATTACTTGAATGAACTCTTTGAAGGTATCTTAAATTCCGTCACTATTATAATATTGTAACTAGCTGGTGGAACGTATGGATAAAGTTAAAATAAAAAACAGCCCATTAAAGATGGATATAGGAGAAGGGTGAAAATCGTTTCAGCAGACTCTCTCTTCTTGCTTCACACTCGTTCCAGTTCATTTAACGACGTGCCTTTTATTTTATCTTAAAGAGAAGAATAATGTCACAAATCTCACAGTATGGGGTAATACGATTTATTAACATCTACCAACAGATCGTAGGCTGTAATGTATAAACTTTGTGGGATAAGAAACTAAGGGCATGATTGATGTACGGAAGCTATTCATCTCTTTGAAATATTGATGTTTTGATAGGTAAACAAAACTTGGCTCGTCCAACCCGTTTCCTCTACTTGTAAACATCGAGATACAACTCTTAATAGGTTCTTATATGTAGTACATTACAGGCTACAATATCTATCTATAAGCACTTTTTGTAGTAGAGGTTAGCTATACATATTTATACTTGGGCATCTACTAACAGATTTTTTTTTACTTATTGCAGTTAAAATACCTATATTTAAAAAATATCGACTAGAAAAATAATTGGATAGAATGATTCCCTGCCACGAATGATTACCTGTATATAATCTTCTCCCTGGAGGTAAGCATTTTGTTCTTAACAGATTGGAACCCTCAACACGTGAATATGGGTGGTTGGAATATTTGGAAAGGATACAATATGGCAATTGAACTTCCAATTTAACTTCGATTATTCAAGATTCGACTACAATACGTGGGGGTGATGCTAAGGATACAACTACTACATAAACGATTGAATTATCTTTTTAAGTTCATAATTATGAATAGTGTACTCCTTGAATATGTGAACATGGGTTTCAACTTTCAACGATAGTTTACGGGTACATCTAAATATCTATAGGCTACGTATCTTACGAAGTTAAGACTGTTTTCAGCACATCCCTGATCTGCCTAATATGTAATATTGATACACTAGCGTTATTTAGGACTATACACACTATTTATGACATAACTGTAGTGTTACCTAGTATATAGTAATTAGGTATATATGTTACAGGCCGTTTGTATTTCCAGGCCCGATATATCCGGCCTAGGCTACGTATATTGAAGCGTAGTTAATGCCCTGAACGGGCGTTATAAACATCGAAAATTGAATATG